>CAJDSM010074929.1:58-12352 GCA_903981925.1 Ostrea lurida
CTTGAAGACAAAGTCTCTAAGAGCAATATCCAGCTTCATCCATCAAGCTACACGTATCACTAAAAGTATACCAATCAATTGGCACCTATTACGAGCCTTCTCCACATTTTCAGCATCGGGGCATCAAGTGGAACAAGAGCAACGAACCAACTGTGGCATAATATATTACGTCGCAGCGTAACAGATTTGTAGTGAGGGTTCAATAGTTTCAAAACAGCAAGAGTTTAAGTACATTGAGAAACATATCATTGGCATTCCTTGCACCTTTAGGCATAAAGGTCTTGGATATCGCGAGTCTGAATGGGTGCCCGTAATCCGTATGCATACCAAAAATGACAAAGTTTATGATCGTCTGTATATGCTCTAAACACAGATCAGAGGATTTCTTAACTACAACTTAGCAGTGACTATTGATCACTTGAAAAAAAAGAACAATAGGACATAACAAATACCCTTCATACATGGTAAATTACCAAATTAAAGCTCAGTTGTAAGACTCATTGGGAAAGCGTACGGTTCGGCTTCCTGTAATCACTGTCCTACGTTAATTATTCCTATAAAGATGATCCAAGACTCATAACGCAACTAGACCTTCAAGAAAAACATAGGGGCGTGTTAGATCATCACTTTAATCAATGGTGAGATCCGCCAATTGTATTGGTCTCAAGTTTAAAAAATCCTTTGGATTCAAATAAGGTTTGTTGGTCGGTTGTCTTGAGGTAGTCACTTGCCTACAATGTTTTTCCACAATCCCCCTCATTTTTTGGGCTCTACTAGAGTGACACTTTAAACGAATCCCTTGACTTGAAACGATAGTGCTGTTCCTTCCTCTCAGATCATGGTAGATCAAATTGTTACTCCGAAGTATTGTTAAGTATTCTGGAGTTTACTGGTTCGGATCTGTATCTATGCCTTACTAAGCTGCAATACGTACGACATAGACCTATTGACACCATCTGAAAAAACAAAATAGGCATCAATAATCTACATTATTCTTCCGATATGGAAAAACAAGGGAAGAGATATTATCATTTTAAAAATGTGCAATTGTTATAGAATTATCAACAAACAGTCTAGTGATAAGTTACGCTATAAGTGTAAGACGTACTGGCAATGGTATTTCAGATAAGGAGCCTTATTAAACTCACCAACTGGCCATTTGTAATCTCAATAGACATGAATACTGTTTTGCATTAAGCAAAAAACGCAACTGACCTGATCTCTGAACACAATACCCATCCATTTGATTTATTCAAGTAATATGTTTAAATATATAACTTATGTATGGATGCTGTTGTAAAAGGCGCACGCAGACGACCCCCACCAGTCTTCCTATTAGCCCGTGCACTGACCCAATCAGGATTGACATAATTGTTACATAATCTACCACAAAACCGGGATACTAATTATAGTCAACTCTCATTCGAGTTCACCAATCAGCCCTAGTCACCGGTCTAGTACAATAAATGTGTAATGTGTAAAAAACATTGCACGCTCACTGACGACGACTATCATGCCGTTATGTATTAAATAAAATTACGCCTAATTGTCATCTGGAATGCATTTTGCATAACGAAGAACATGCATGGGTAAAGAACTATGCGATGGAAGGAGAAGAATTCAGGATGGTGCATACCATGCCCTTGTGAAAGAACTGCGGCTGAAGGATGCATCATCTTTCAGACATTTTCTTTCTCTCAGAACTGGGCATGGAGCTATCTGGAGCCACTTTGAAATGATACAGTAGATCTCAAAACTTATCAATTATGAAATATCAAGTGTTATCTCACTCCGACTAAAACAACTTGCTCTGTACCATTAGGCCGTTTGTGTGAGTTATTTTTCTTTTTATTTTTATTTTGTTTTTGGTTATATTTTGGGCCATACGAGTAAATTCAAAGTCGATTACAAAACTAAATTAGTCCTAAAGACCTAAGGTGAGAAATTAGTATGTGAATTGTATAAGATCAAGCTAAAGTAGTTAAGTGTGTTTATGTCACGACTTAAAAAATTCATAAGCCTTTCGTAATATTCAAAAAATTAACCTAAGAAAAATACGATGAAGCAAAAGCAAATGGTAGGGGCGGGCGCGAAGGTAACTTGAAATTACACTACAACACATCGGTACCCCCGATCTTAACACGAAAACACATAATGGAAATTTATCCCAATACCCTATATACTACACCGTTATAGAGATTACAGTCGTATGTGGAACATGTGCCTGTTGGAAAGGTAGACGACATAAATAACAGATTAATTTGCACATGCAAGAACGATGAGTATAAGGACGATGCATATCCTATTATCATATCCCTACCGTGGTTTTTGACAATTATGTTCGCGAATTGTTGCTCAACACTCATAAAAAAAATCGGATCGGCTTTCTCTTACTGGCCTTCAAGAATGAGCATTGTTTTTGTCCAAAAAACTGTCTAGCAAATCACTAATCGGACTGTATGTGAATTTTAGTGGATTGGAGTGGGCGGTGGGGCGCGGGGGTAAGACAAAATATTCCTTTACAACATATTTGATAAGTTTATGGAACGGCATATTTTTTCTCTATCCTCTCTACCAAGATCCTACAGGGTGTGTTTAAATGTTCACCAGTCGATATATAGGAAAACCAATATTTATTTTAATGCATTACATTGAAGAATTGCCGGAGAGTATGACAAGCAGAGAAAAACAACGGCAACATTTTTTGGCTGCGTAGGTGACAGTTTTCATATACATCATTTGGCTCTTAACACGTGTCCTTTCTAACGTGTCGGATAATCGAGGTATAAAGCCCTTCTCACCTATCGGGTATGAGTGCAGAGGTAAAGCTTAGCACTACTATATTGTGTTACAAGTGCTTCTTGCTTACCTTGTGAGACTGTTATTTCCGAGTGAACCAACAGATTGTTCCAGCTAACTCCAAGTTCGACTCCTGTCATAAAAGAATTTTCTACCTGGGGGAAAACGGAACGCCCTGTTCTCTCAGACCGGTAAAAGAGGTGTTGTGTGGCCAAACAAGTAAAAAGCGAATAATAAAAATCGAAATGTCCAATAGAGTCAGAGACGAACAGATAATACGGACTGCTAACATCAATACCACAACTTGCATGTTTGACGCTCTGATGTGAAGTACGGCGAAAAGAAAAGATACATGGCCATAAAATAGTTAGTCCATAGATATCCTTCAGGGTGCAAGAACTGTGTGAAAGAGGAATCAACATGAACCTATTGGACATTGAATCGCTACATTTTTTCCAACCTCCGGGAAAGTTCAAACTTAAAGCCGCTAGTCCCGACTCTCACCAAACGACGGCTCGTAGGGGACGCGAAGAGCACGTCCTGGTAATATGACACGACAAAGAGTGGGTCCGAATTTCTTTCCTCCTCGGACCGTAGTCTCTTGCTAGTGTGGTGAAATGTTAGAAAAAACTCCTTCGCCATGGCTACCGTTCATTGTCTACAATGCCACCCAAATGCCACGAGCAACAACAGACACAAATTATTCTGTTTTATTTATCCTATATCGCTAATTGTTTATAACAGCTCTGTAGACGTGAAATAATTGATCGCTTTTTTCTAAACAAAACAGTGCTCTTTCTCGCCTTCCCCAGATTGACAACTATGACAACACAGTAATGCGCGTGAAAAATCGCCGATAAATATATGCCATATTCGGTAAATCTAAACTTTGTCAAAAAGCTATAATCTTTTGAAAATATACAGACTTTTATAGATCTCTAACAAATAAACTTGATGAATGTATTTTAAAAGCTATCATTTTTTCAGATTATCTGTTTCTCTGAATTATCCCTATATATGCGCTATATACTGTTTATAACAGCTAACTTTAGACGTGATTAATAGTGATCGCTTTTTTCCTAAAGACAAAACAAGTACTTTCTGCGCCGTGTTCCTCCAAAGACCATAATTGTATTTGAGCCAGAAAACTCATTATATTTTTTAAGACGTAGTCTATCATTATTATTTGTCTACCGATATTTTAATTGGGCTATTTTTTTAAAGAGCGTAAAAATCTCTGAGCTCGATAAATATATTAATTAATATGCATATTCGGGTATTCAAGACTTGTGAAAATAAGCTAATTATATCTCTATGATACAATAAATATAGACTTTTTGATCACAAACTAAAATCTTTGAATGAATATTTTACAAAGCAATATTTTCTTGATATATACAAACAAAAATAAACCGAAATTTTTAAACTCGTCGTATAACCTCTTTATTTAAGAGGTTCTTAGGGTGAGGTCTTAAAGTAAATGCTTCAATTTTTAGGGATAGTGTATTGTTGATTTTCTACAATGAAAGAGCATCGGCTGTAACATTAAAATAGTAAAAAATTGGGTTTTCATTGGGCTTGTTTTCACGAGCTACAGTGTTTTAAAACCATGACCTTTTGCACTTAAAATTTACTCTACAGATTTTATTCATCTTTAAACTCCCATTCGTCTGTTGGGCTGAAACAACCATACATTAAAGGATAATGTTTGAGCTACTGATCATTCAATTATCATGAAATAGATACATAATAATGTATCTTATGACATAACAGATAATAAAAAAGTTTAGTTTAGCTTTGTATGGTAAACATAAATTATACAGACCTATTTATTTCTGCCAGCTTGATATATATGGAGTGATAAAACTGTCATGATATGCATGAATTTCATAGTTTACTTAAAAATATTACAAATGATTTTAGGACGTGATGTCCAATTATTTTTTTTCGTTTATCACTTATAAATTAATCACGGTAATATCATATTTTTGCGTATAGAGTCGTGTTGTGCTCATGAATGTTAAATGGAAGCTTTATGGAAATATCCATTTGGTAAAAAAAATTAGTAGAGAGTGAGTTGTTCGGGAAAGGTCTATGTCAATTGTTGTTTTAGCTTTAATATTGGCAAATATTACTGATTTTTTTTGGACCCAAATTTTGCTCAATTTTATATCATTAGAATTTCCGATTAAATTGAATTGGACTTTTTCTAAAGAATCGATTGTTTTGTCTACGTTGGGTGGGCTCTGTTACATCGGAGTCTTCCTGTTTTTTGCCGCAGCAGTCATTAAGCGGAGATGGTAAAATCAAAATACACTAGCTGTTGAGATGTGGTTTCATGAGACAAAAACCTTTGTCACAAATTACTAATGAGATAATCACAAATAAATAAAGAAACGATAAACTATAAAATAAAAAAAAATACAGATATGAAATATAATAGATAGCAATCAACACTAACATAGTATGACAAATTAACTTCCTCAAATTCTAAATCCTACCTTTTTGTTACAATCATATAAACAATTAACTGGTATTAGAATGTTAATGCTGTTGACACAGATAGATACGAAATAGTGTAAGTCTACTAGAGTAAGGATTTTATCTACATTATTGATAAGACAATTAGTATGTCTGTCGAAAAATACGAGCTGCTAACTGGAAATGAATTCAGGATAACTGTTAAATATTGCACATAAAAGATTAAGAATTGCTCATCTATAAGTTTCACAAACAAATATACCAGCGCCTCTGTGGAATAAATATGTCAGAGTTTCCATATATGATGATCCTTTCTCCCAGCCACAACAATATTGAAGCTGCCGTAATACTATATCCTTTATATAGTATCCAACAACCGAAATTCCTTAAGATCTGAGAACCTTTTCAACCACGTTGATGTCTTCTAATACTTTTTTTCAGAGTCAAAAAATTTTTGCTAAACACACAAAACAAAATATATGATCTAAACATATGACTCTTGAAGTATGGAAATCGCTTCAACAAAACTTATTCAAAAAGAACGTGTAAACTGGCTCGCAAATCGGCACGGTAATTGTCAGCGTGTGATGTGTGCGTCAAGGGCTGTCCGAGTATTCTACGAACCTCACTTTCTCATGCGTACGGCTGTGATAAGTTGTTTACTGCACAAAATATCGCCCTATTCCAACATAAGGTATTGGAATCCAGATTAACCATGTGAAAATAGGAATAAGGCTAGAGTATTCCATCGCAATAGACCTGTGTCTCTAAAACGGGACGCAAAGCAACCGAAAAGGAAAATAGGACCCTTGGGAATGATTAAAAAATTGACTAAAAAAGGTTAACCAAATTATAGGCTTCTGGAGAATTTACTTTCGGCTGTAGTTCCGCGGGACTACCTGGGCACGAGCTCACAGGTAGACCAAAAAAGTAGCTAGCGAGCGGGCTTCCGACAGGAAGGAACGTAAAAGCAAGCTCGTATAACAACCTTCGGCTCCGTAACGTACCGCGCAAAATATTTGCACCGTGTGTTTATTCTTCTGCTTACCGCTTTAATATTTTGCATAAAGAATAATAGAGACCTCAATCAAGAATAATAAAAAGAAGGTTATAGCCCTTCATTAAGAATACTTTTCTACAGCCCGCTCCCCCTCCCCTGCGCCAATATCCACATACATGTCCGGAATTTGAGGAATTTAGCAAGTTTTGGGAAGGTTTAGTGAATATGACTCTTGTTAGGTGGTGTCAAAGATATTTTAGGTGGAGAAGAAATTGTTTTGGGGAAAGACTAATGTCCACCGCCCTGTTTTGTATCTATTTTGTAAATGCATATTTTTTCTAAAGAAAATCAATCCATAGAGTAGCATTGAAGTTAATGCACTTATCTAACTGCACCGTAGTCGCTAATCTCTACGCTTAGTAAATATACCAGTGAGTATGTATGATGTAAACGCGTTTATATAACTTAATTTCGAGCCCACGATTATGTGCCATCAAAAAACAAAATTATACTAGAAATTAACATAAATAGAGACATATTATAAAAAACTCATACCTATTGTGACAGTGTTATTAAGAGCAAGTTGTTTAGTTTTGAGTCGTACGATTCCGAATTTCGCATTAATGATATTTGAGATACTACTGTAGCTTCATAGTGCATCGATAGCTTCCATGCCATTCTGAGAAAAATGTCTGAAAAGATGGATGCATCTTCAGCCGTCAGTTCTTTCACAAGGGATGGTATGCACCATCTGATCTCTCCTTCCAATCCATAGTCCTTAACCCATGCATGTCTTCGATGCATGCATCGCGATGCAATTTAGAATTATTAAAACAAACAGCATGAATGTTCGCTTCAGTGAAGCGTGCAATCTGGTTCTTTCAAACATTTAAGCTTCACCGGTAGCTGGCATTTTGGTCTCAAATGAGATTGAATACCGTCTAGCTTTATGTAATACTAGCAGCGAATGAGAACTCTAAATCCGGGTACATTGGTCAGTGCTACCGGCGGTATTGTCGGATAGTGCGTTTGTTATGCAAAACAGTACTTCATTCTATTGGAGACCAAAATCGGCCAGTTGGTGAGTAATGCTTATGAAAACATTGCACGCTCACTGAAGCGAACTATCATAGCATGTTGGTTGAATATGTCTTATAACCAAGTGCACATTTATATTGACTTAATATCTTCCTATTTCCCTTGAGTTGTTCCATATCGGAAGAAATAAGTAGAGTTTATTAGTGCCAATCTGTTTTCACATGGTCAACAGGTCATGGTACGATAGTGTTTCACTTAGCTTAGGAAGTAGACTACGAGAAGCCCGAGAAATTAACTCCAGGATGATGCTTTCACAACTGTGGTACCAATTCTCGATACGCATGATGAGAGGAAACGCCTAATCGTTTTCAAGTCAGGCTCCTGTTGAGTGGTCACTTAATATAGGAGAACGATATTTGATCGTAGTGCAGGATGACCAGTACCGACCGTAACTATCCTCCAGGATTTTAAGCTTGTTAACACTAGTCTGTTAACATACATAGTGTTAAGTCAAATTGATTACAAACATGATTAAAGGATTGACGCGCTAATTGTTTTTTTCAAGGTGTAGTGTCACTTTTTTAAATACGACTGCAAGAAGTAGGGACACGCGTTAACTAGCAATCCAAAGACACCGTACGCTCCAAAGATCTTGGTTACAATCTATGGGACTAACATATTGATAATTAAACCATGTGCTATGAGTAGGTAGATTTACGCCTATTGTTTTTTTTGTCAAGGTCAAGTCACTTTGTAGTTAAGTTAGAAGACAAACCTTTGTTTAGGCATAACAGAAGATCAAACTTTGTATTTGTGTAGCGATAAGGACATCAGACTTGGATACCATATCACCTTATGCCTAGAGTTGAAAGGATGCATACTGTATTTGGTTTCATCACAAATGTAGCTAACTTCTGCCTGAAATATATGATACATCACAACTAAAATTTCTGCTACGCGGCGTATATATTATGACGCGACGTTAGGCGTTGCTTCTTGTCTATGACACTTTGATTACCCGAGTGAATTGTGTAGTCCGAAGCAAAGTCATGAAGAGATAGTGTCGGATAAAGCATATAGAATTGTTTCAGCCTAGATGTGTTCAAGGTAATCAGTCTGTTGTATCTATGTCGATATTATAGAGTTGCTATTTACACTAGCTACGCTGTCTTGGTGAAACATTGTGTAAATGTCAATGACTTATAGTGGGAAAATATGCATTTCGCTTAAGAGTAGAGGGCATCGTGGGTGGTTGAGGTCTCGGATCTGTGGCTGTGATCGAGCAATGACAGAATGGTTAGTTAGCCACTCAGTCTATACTCAATTCTGCCAGACAGTTGAGAGTCAAAATAAGGAAGGAAGGGTTTTAATTTTTGGATGCGTGCTCCATTGTTGATTTGCTTTACTTTGTCATTGTCGTAGTCATTACTCAATAATAGAAGTATTTGTGACGAGCGATAACATTATGAATTACCTAAAATATTTAGCGATTTTAAGTGCAAAATTGACTGAGTTTGTAGGATTATTACTATTAATCGTTATTGTAAATTGTTGTAGATTTGGTTGCTATAGGCGAAATCGTGGAGTTTTATTGTGATTTTATCGGTAAACTGTTTTAACCAATAGCGATAATATTTCTAAACTCAGCTAAAGAATGGAACTGATAAATCATGTAATACGTTATCCTGTAATGTTTTGAGTGGAATTGTGCTGACCTAGAACTCCCTACAAATAAGTTAGAGAGGGGAATATTAATCTGGGTCACCAAATGTTACATCTATCCAGTCACATAAGCGACAGTTTATGATGTTTTTGTTGTTCCAGAATTAATATTTTTTTCAAATCATTTTATATGTTGTCCATACTCACGCTCATTTTTCAACTAAAGTCTTGCCCCTCCATGCCTCATTACTGACCTGGGGTATGGGTTATCCTGATCCATTTTAAGGACATGCGATCTAGTTTTATATCACCTGCATATGGTCAGTGGGTGTTTAGTGGTGTTCTCTGAGTAAGTTTATTGTCCTGAGTTCACCCTTATTTCCTCTGGAGGAGTGGTAGGAAATTGAAACATTCAGGTATAACTACACCACTAATGTCGGAGCGAGAATTGTGTGATTCAGAAGAGGCTGGACCTTCTGTAACCATGGGAGATAGGAGATGAGGTGTAGAGCTCTGATTGACGTGTTCGAACCTGAAGGCGTATAAAATCGTGAACAGAATCACCGTAGCACGTTATAGTACAAGCGTTACAGTGAGTGAGTAAAGAAAGTGTAGGGACACTGTCCACTTAATACCTTGTACATGTGGGGACACAATACGGAAGGGGTGATAGTCAGGCGTTCAGCGCCTGGCAAAAGAGGGAAGTGCTAGGGTGCATACACTGATACTTGTACATGATGGGGAGGCACACGGATGGGAGTCGTGATGAGTCAGGCCGTTCAGCGTGGTATAGGCAACTATCGTTTAGTGCGCTATCTAATACCTTTACATGCTGGGGACCACACAATAGGAGGGCTCGTGACTGAGTCCCAGGCGTTCGAGGTGGGTATAGGAACTGTATAGGGCAAGCACTAATAATGTACATGTGGGGGACCACAATACGAGGGTTGTGAATAGTCGGCGATTCTGTAGGTGAGGTAGCCAGAATTCAACTAATGTGGGTGGGTTCTTATTGTTAAGGGCCGTAATAGTAAAACAAATTGTTCTTCTAACTTCTCTAGAAATGAATTGAAACTTATTTTGAAAATTTCTAAAAAATTGGACATGTTTGATCATAATCCCTGCATTTATTTTATTGCATTTTTAGAATTTTATTTAAAGGAATGGAAGTAATATTTCTGATCGTTTTAACATAAATAATGATATTGTTTTGGATTGGGCGCATCTTTACGCGTGAAGCTGGTTTATTAAAAATGCGTAAACTGTTCCCAAAACATACTTCAAATAAAAATTTACTTTTCATTTCTTTATACTTGATTATGAAATTGTCTTTAGGATATCATTCATTTGAGACCGTGAATTATAAAGAGACCTTTTATCTACTGTAGTATGAGAAAATCAGTGGTCTGGTTTGTCACAATAAGAAAAAGAATAATAACCTAGACGTGTTTTAACTCTTACGAATCCGGCTGATGTCACAGTTTTGTTTTTTATTTTCACATTACTTGGAACCTCTTACTTTTGCATTGGCGGATTACCAAAGGGAAGGGATCCCGGGGTAGGACCTTCTCTTTTTTCCTTTTTTTTCTCTCTGGTGATTTATTCTTATTGTATTTTTTTTTTTTTTTATTTATCATTTTATTTTTTTTTAGTATATGTTTATGTGCAGCGCGTATACGAAAATGTTTTAAAAGATGTATTTGTTAGTGATGAACAAATAGATTATTACGATTGTAGCACTGAAATACAAAAAGGCGAAGTTAACATTGTGTCAAACGGTAATCATAATTTCTACAAAAAAACATATATAAAATCGAGTGTAAGGGCAACACGGACCTCCGACAAAAGCGAAGGTAGGAATCAGTGCCATGGAGGGAGTAAGCATGCCTCTGCTGACCGTCACACCCGCCGTGAGCCCTTAGTCGAATAAAGTAAACGGGGATTACCCGTAGTCAAAATCTAGTGGAAAATGACAGTCTAACAAGGGTATGATAACAAATCAGTTACACTATGACTGTGAGTGATATTTGTCAATCGCAAAACCAAGGTTCTTATAGCGCACCGTAGAATTTGTTGCGAAAGATGAGACTTTAACGAGATTCTTATAACACCCTGTAGCATTAACTTTTTTTCGTTAGTAGTTTGCTCGTTCCGACTCCCTATCGCTTCGATTGGATATGATATAGTATCAAATTTGAGATCAGTAAATAGACTATAAATAGAAAAAGAAAACAACTATTATCTATCATATACATAATGAACCAGATGTGCTAACGACATTTGGACCCATTCCCTCGAATTCGGGTCCGATTTCATTTTGCCGAAACAAACCTATTCCTCCCGGCACGGTTAACTCAGAAATGCTTCTCCTTTTTTTATCTGTCTCTTCAGAAATCAAAAAGTCCCTCGCAACAATCTGAAAACAGACACACTTTTACGATATTTTGACATTCCCTCGAAGACCTGGCCACCATGTCGTGACGTCACGAAATCACATCTCTGCGTCAAATAATCTTCTACCAGATTAAATCAAAGAGCTGGTTACGGGTAAGCATAGCACATCGGCCCCGAGGCTGTCCGAACGACAAAAATTAAAGTTATGCTATCTGATATTTTATTGGTAAAAAAAATTGTTCAAGACCTCCTGTCTAACCTATTGAACTATGGTGACAATGGAAAGTCCATTATACATATATACATATATTGATATTGATCACTCACCATTCAATATAACTTCAAGTCATTTGGCTGTGTCGAACTGTTCATGGCACTCATTGCACCAAACTAGACTTTGTTAAGATAAAATGTTAGCTGACCTGATTTTGTGTTCTTACGATGCAGAATCTATTCAAAAGCTTCTACTCTACATGAAAAGAAATATTTAGCGATGGACTTTATTTCGACATTCAATATATCGACGACTATTAACAATCATATGTCGATATATCCCAGCGAACGAGAAATAAAGACTCCGCTGATTCTTCCATGTCTGCTTCGTACGTGGATATTTTATTACACATAGTCATCAACGGCAAACTTATAACCAACTCAACTTTATGATATATAAAACGTATTATATTTTACAGTGGATTTATTTTAGCGATTTTGGCGGAAGACTACATCCGCTAAATCAAGTACACCGCCAACAGGGGCATGTGTTATGACGGACAATTAGGGCAGTGAACATCTGTGCCTGACCACAACATACATCTCTGTCTTATTTTCTTATTGGTGAATGTTCATGTGTGATATTTTTTTTTGCAGCCAATTTTGGGTCATAGTGTAACAAAGTTTGTAAATATCAGTAAGCGGAT
>CAJDSM010074933.1:729-10914 GCA_903981925.1 Ostrea lurida
CGTCGAAGCTGTTGTCTTGTGCAATTGATTTACCCTCCCTAACTACTTTGTACTCCTTTCGGTAGGTTTCTTTCCTCTTGTATTTGTTTATCCTCGATTAATCCGCTCTCAGCTATAATAACTCTAAATAAAATTTTTTCTTCTATAAAAATGAGGGTAATTAGTAAATTATGTCTTTTTGCCTTTTTACACGGAAAATAAATTATCATATTAATACCTCGATCAATAAATATTTGTAAATAAACAATAGATAGATTCACTCAGTTAACAAATTATCTACTCAACTAAAATTGTATATTAAATACTTTAATAAAATTGTGACAAGATAGGGAGCCGTTGAATTATATGAATTCAAATCTCTAAATAAAATTCTTAATTATTTTGTATTAGATTAATGAGAATTTGGTGTATGACTCAAATATCCCAATACGTTACTATCGATATTATAAATGTTAATGAAGTTCTAGATTTTATTTGATTTAGAATCTGGTATTATATATAATATAGTGTGAGTAAGAATAAGGTTCTATCAGCAAATGATATAAATAGTCAAATAAAATTTTTTAAAAAATATTTTGATAAATTGTCAATTTAAGGTATTAATTAAGTAGAAATTTGTTGAAGTTAACTCAATTACAACTTTTACCCCTCCCTATTTTATTGATCTTATGTATATATAATTAATTTAATGTTCAGTTTGATAAATATATGTATATTACTGTTAATTTATTCGTATTGTATAATAATATGTTATGATTTAATTATTAATTTAACATTATTGTTTTAGTTCCAACCAGAAAATAAATTATTATCATTCATAAAAGAAAGAGATCGTCCACCCAATATGACCCGTGAGAATAAGTATAAATCTACAGTGATAAGGTAGATTAATCATACCTGTACCTGCAAAATTCTTAACAGCCTCAAATACTCTAGCCACTATTAGGAGCCTTTGAGCAGGAAGGCGGATCTTTTATTCGTGCCTACATCCTGCGCTTGTGACACGGTGACTCGGTTTTCCGGTTCATTCTAATATAACAGTCTAATATAAGAGTACCCCGCAGTATAATTGTATTTCTGTCCTCCTCTAGTAGGATGCATATAAATCCCAACGTCTCGTTTCGACACGCCATTATACCTAATTAAAATATATTAAATAGGGTGAAGAGTATAAAATGAATATTGAGGACCATAATCGACCCCGATCCCATATTGTGATATATTCTTCTCAATTACGTTGTACTATTAGTTAAAGAGAATAATATGTAATTTGTATGATAATTGGGAGGTCTACCTGAGGACATGCGGCAGTGTAGGTGTTTCATACCGAGTAGTTTTTACTTCTTCTCGAGTTAGTGACATCTCGTTATTGTCTTAGCGATTCCAGCAAAAATGAAATGTCGCACTAGCTGGAGTTCCATACGATTTTCATTTTATATCTCATTTTTTTTAAAATATAACATTTTTCAATCTCAACTATCCACGAAGGTGGAAAATGAAAAAATTTAAGCAACTTACACTGATATCTGATATAGATATTTGCCCTGTTATATTTATTATTCAAATGAGGTAAGAAAATAGCCGATTCTGATTTGTGTTTTACTTTTATTCATGAGCTTCTAAAATATTAATAGTTCATGGGACGTGCACTTGTTGTTATTCCGCGCGCGAAAACAGTTATGTTTTTCTATACAAAGTGAATAACCCTCAGTTTTAAGCAGCAATTAGGTTTTAATGTCTATCCCCAAATATTTTATACCAAACAATGTGAACCAGTTACATTACCTTAGCATTAGTTAGGATATTCCATCCGATAAGCTAGTTTGATCTGAAAGAGAGTATGTTGTTGGAGGAACGCAGAGGGACGATTAAGATGGGTAATAGTTTTAAAAAATTTGGATTTTTGAATGTTGGATATTAAACAGTATAAATTAATTATATATGTTATAAGAATTATAATTGTGAGATCTACAAAATTAAAGATAAATATTAACAAATTAAAGTAATAATTATAAAGTTAAACCAATCAGACCTAAGATAATGTGAATGGGGTGTACGTGATGTTCGCTATATTAAAAGAAATATAAATGAACAAATTAAAAAAAATTAAATTGAGAAGAAAATGAAAAAGAATAATTAATCCAAAATTGAATCTACCAAAAACCTAAAAAATAAATTGTCGGACTCAAAATGAAAATTTGATTGGACCAAAAATCGAGAGTTGATGGAATGGGGAAATTAGGCCAATAAAAAAATATGATGATAACGAAACAAAAATTGGCGGGATAATATAAACTCAAATCCCCTCTATTAAATATATATAATTCCTCGATAATAAATATCCGTTATATATCATCTAAATATTATCTAAAATTATCAAATACTGTATAGTTAATATAATTTATTCCTAATTCTTCAGGTTTTTTTTATAACTCTCCCATATCAAAATATACAAATACTATAAATACTATATACATGTTGAAAAACAATTACTATTATGTTTATTATTATATTAATATTGTTATATTTTATAATATATAACTAATTAATCAATGCCATAATTTAATGATAATATTATTAATAACGCTAAAGCAAATATTAAAAAAAAAAAAAAAAAAAAAAAAAAAAAAAAAAAAAAAAAAAAAAAAAAAAAAAAAGAAGTAATTAATATATTTTGCAAATTAATATGTATTTCAATTTAAAAGTGGCCAAGTGTTATAGATTTTTCTTGATATACAAGAGTAACGTCCCTGACAAACGGCCTGCCATCGCCTCCCCTAGCTTTGAAGCCGGCGAAATAAAGTACGTTCGAGACTTTTGCTCCAACTATCTGTCGCTTCACTTAATAAGGTTAGATATCTCCTGTATGTTTAGATCTCAATCGAACCCTAAGAGCTAACGCAACGTGTACTTGTGATCTATCTTCGCTCAGAGTTAAAGCCGTCAAAATACGCCATAAATTGATTGCTCTCACATCTAGATGACACACTCCCCGCGCATCACCCACCCCCACTTGCATCTTCTAGCTACGCGCAGCCCCCTAATCTGGGAAGCTATGAATGACTCACCTGCTATTCTACAGGGCTCAGTTGATTTCCCACCATCAGTGCTCGAATATTCAGGCTTCATACTAATTGTGTGAGAATAGATGCTGAAATATACGCCTAAATTCATATACCAGTACACTCCCCATTTTGTCATTTACCCAAAAATGCAAATTCAAATCAATTTGTGGTTGATCATATTTTATTGGTTTTTTTTAAATTTTAGGAATTCAGTTACATCGTTAGTAATAAATAAAAGAATAAACGCATTTGGTCACAAGCTTATTGATACTTAAATTTAAAATATTCTAAAGATTCTTTTATTCAAACTTTTCTATAACATATGTATAAAGAATCACTTATCGAAAGACTGCTCGCTCTTCCCATGCCGCTCTTATCTAAACACAATCATAAGATAGGAATCGGCCGCTGCTGCGGTCTGATAAATGAAATATATAAATTCAAAGGTTGCAGATTGTTACTCCTTGAATGGAAATATTAAACATGGATAGACTTACACGCTTCTTGTGTATCTATATAAGAGTGGGGTTTTTTTATTCACAAATCGCTGACGTATCTTTACGGGTTGGATTTATGGCTCACTTACTCTCCAAAGTCTCATACTGGTTATGCAAAACGATCACACGGGCATCTCTCTTGCGAACCATCACACTCGACTTCATTCCTATAATCAGGAGATTCTCTTCGCTATTTAGTTGATTGTGAACAGCTATGGTTGGACAAGCTGTCTGCGACGTCGGTACGCGACCGCAGCGTATCTTGGCCATGCTCTGGCTATAGTTTCCCAAAGCTGAGCTCCATTCCAACCGCACCCCCACCTAATACTATCTCGCTCCCGGGCCTCAGCTGTTACGACGGTAATGGCTTCATTTGTTGTGCTCATGTTCTCGTTATAGCGGCCAATCTAACAGACAACTTGAATATAAGCATGGTGTGACCCTTGGAAGTCCGTACTCACTAATCCACAAGTACGGTCTGCCTCAGTCATTGACTCTGTATCATTCGTAAATACTCTTCTTGTTCTATATTAAATAATTAGCAGACAGTACCACCGCAACATCTCTATCCTCGACAAGACAAGTAAAGTTCTAATAGTAATTAAACATTATTTTGTTGTTTAGCTAATATAAAATATAATGATAAGAGAAAATAAATCTGATATTTTCGGGTAATTAATGCAGTATCACCGAGATTTTTAGATCGAAGTTAAAACTTAATTCACAGTGGTCATCATAAACGGACGTACTATGACGCGCATTGAATGAGTTTTTACCGATTTCTTAAAATTTTTCGGTTGAAAAGGCCGCCACAGGTTCATCCGTAAAGATAATTAACATGAATCATTGTGAACTCTCTGTTTGCCACTATGACTCTTCATACGTGTATCTAGGTATGTATCACGATACAACAGTCTCAATCATCTTCGGCCGCTATCATAAAACACAGAGATCTAAGAGTGCTGGTTCTCTCTAACTTACGCGCGTCTGATCCACTCTATTCCTTCGACTGATAACAAGATTTAGGTAAACATTCCACAACAAGGAGCGTTCAGCATAGTTGCCAACCCATCCGTTTACATGTTCGATAGTGAGCTCTGGCGCCTTTAATATCAGTGAGTCGTGCTCTCGTAACGGGCCGTTCTGAATGTTTCAATAAGCTTGTCACCGACCTACCGTTGACTCGATCTCATTGCGATCTACAATATCATATCAAGGTGCGTCGTGCACAGGTCTATATGCGAGGTAGTGAGTGAGAGACCGTGCTCACGTGCTCTTCAATCCACTCCAGTCCTATTCGAAGTAATGTTAATCATTGATGAAAAGAACATTGTTTGTCGACATCGAGTTGTCAAAGATCTGTTGGGTCTTTTATGAAGTGAAAATAAAGTAACAGGAACTTTTCAAGTTCTTCAAACCGCTGACGTGAGTACGACGCCACAATTCGAACTTTGACAACGGAAACGAATAACAAAGCGAAAAAAATCAGGTAGTGAATAGGAAATACATCAAGGTGCGTTTAATAATCGAATTGTGTTGATCAAATGAATCTTAAAAACTCGTTGTTATGGCAACTTATGAATATTTCGTACCCGCTATTTTAATATTTCTTCGCCAATGCTGGAAATATTAAATTCGGGTAACTTCATTCAAAATTTCATATGCAAAGCACTCATTCAAGATCCCTATAATGAATATCAGGTGAGCCTAAGTGTAATATACGTTATTTAGACATTTCTTTTCATTCTGGACATCGTTGAGATAAAATCTACTGCCATGATTATTGAGGGATTTGAGCTTGCACACAAAAATGTAAAAAAAAAAAAAAAATCGTTAAACATTCGACGCGCAAGAAGCTTGTATCTACGTATGAGCATGTTTTAAATCATCAGACCGACTGACATACAAGTTGATGTTTACAGAATGATACATTCGTATAAGATTTAAACAGTCTCATTTAAAATCAAACATTTCGCATATTTCGCGGTCGTTAGAACGTTTAAAATAAATGCTGTCTGACGATGTTTCATATCAACTGTTAGTCCGTTCTTATACACTGATTAAATTGACTACGAATTACTCCGTTTATACCTCTATCTAAGAATTAAAGGCTCCTGAGCGGGTTACGACCGGCCAGACAGGGAACTGCTTAAGAGCCCAACTATCCCAACCTCTGGTCACCTGACCCACCTTCTATGGTATATCCAGCTGCTGTTTTTCACCTGATTCCCACTTGGCACCGAAACTGATCCCACCTCTGGTAATCCAGCTGCGTTTTCACCTTTAGATCCCACCTCTGTACCATAATCCACTTTCATGGTATATACAGCTGCGTTTTCACACTTATCCCACCTCTAGGTCACCTTGAATCTTTCACCTGCCTTGGTCACCTAATCCCACTCTGTAATCCAGCCTGCGTGTTTCACCTGACCACACCTTCTAAGGTCAACCTGATCCCACCTCTGGTCACCATGAACCCAACCTCTGTATATCAACAGCTGGCGTTTTTTCACCTGACCCACCTCGTCAACCTTAACCCACCTTTCTGGTCACCTAATCCCGACCTTCTTTGACCTGCCCACTTCAAACTTATTACTCTCCGTCGCGACTGACTCTCGTGCTCCATACCTATATTCCAACCTACGGGTTTTCCACTATCCCAACCTCGTGTGTGAGTCCCAGCTGATCCATCTCCTCCTCGGTACTATTTGTTCTGTACGTCAAATACACGCGAGCGCGGGTATATCCAGCTGGCTTTTCACCTAATCCCACCTCTGGTCACCTTAATCCCACCTCTGGACCTATCCCACCTCGTGTTAGATCTTAGAAGAACGATTGTTTGATACGTATTATTCCCTGCATATAAAAGAAACTACATAATACACCCATCTTACTTGTGATACACCTAACTTAATCCACTACTACTAGTCGATTCAATATCCAGATCGCCCCGTACTTACATGCGTTTTTTTTCTACTTTACCATAAGATCTCTTCAACCATAATTTAGATGGATCACCTGATCCCACCTCTGTAATATCCAGTACGGAACCAACATGCGTGAAATTTAGCACCTGATCCCACTCTCTACACCTTAGACTTTCACCACATCTCGGTATACCATAATCCAGCGCTTGTATTAATTTTACACATAGACCCACCTGCTGGTCTACTCTTTCCAACCTCATGGATCACCTAATTCCCAGAACCTTGGTAATCCAGCTGGTGTTTTCAACTGACCGTTCAGACCATCGAACTCCATATTGTGTTACCGTCATCATAACGTTGCGTCAGTCCCACCCACCTCTGGTCACATATTATTCCCACCTCTGTTAGTTTATATACTGCGCGCTGTGGTGTTTTCACCGTGCCCAACCTTCTAGCTTTCATCCCCACCTGAGACTGGTGCACCTATATATCCCACCTCTGCGATAAATAAGTATAAACAGTCAATGGCGTTGATATTCCACTCTGATATTCTCCACCCTACTGGTACACCTCTTGATACCCACCGTCACTTGGTCATGACCTAATCCACCTCTTTATATCCAGTAAACCTGCGATTTATTTCACCCTTATTCTCATTTCCATCTGCAAGCTTATTAACTCCCGACCTCTTGGTCAACCTCAGTACTAACCCACCTTGGTCCTCTTTCCACCTGCGTGTTTTTCACCAGTGGATCCCACAACTAAAGTCTCCTAATCCACCTCTGCGTCAACCTAAATCCCCCTTCTGGTACTATCCAGCTGAAAAAGTGTTTTCCCAACCTTCTTAAATTTGTTATTCTTGTATAGAGTTATGATAATTGATCGTCTTTGTTCTATTCAACATGTATAAAGCTGACATTAAGAGATCTCAGTTACTGCTGCATGAATGAGACAAACTGGCAAAATTGGTTATCTTATTCGCGTGGTTGTGTCCTTCATATTTTTTTTCTTCTGCCTTAACATTTCAATAGATCTCAGACGTCAAGCAGTAAAACGGATTATCTCATATAGCAAGAACTCTCTTTTTGAAAGCTAAAAATATCTTTGGCCCTATTTAAGACCAATTTTAGACCCGATAAAACTCGCTATTTTGTCCTAAATGAAAGTATGATAAAAATCTTTTACTTTCTTTACTTTAGAAGACAAAATAATGTGAGCAAACAGTATATGCATCAGTCTTATCTTATATGTATATTTGGTACCATCCAATATACATGTATATGTTTCTATTCCCTTTTAGTACAAAGTATAACAATCGAAGGGTAATAAAAACACGGTAACTCGAAAGATGGTAGGCATACCCAATTCCTGTGAACCACTTATTAGGTCTCCTCAGGTACCCTCAAATGAGCTTCACGTCGATCATCTAACGTCACTGTAGGCGAAGTACATTCCCGATATAACTATCTGCACCTTAACCCTCGCCTCAGCAGGCTTTCTTGTTATCACTAGAATCTACTAACAGATGCCCACTCTTGTATAAGCTTCATTAGTATACATATTCCAGCTCTGTCTTCTCCTGTTAGTTTGGAAAGTACGGAATTGTAATTAAGAGAGCGGCCTAGAAGACCCACTATCTAGGGGACACCTCATAATGTAAATTTGTGATCACCTGCATTCATTCATATGACAGATCGATTAACATTATTATATTTAAACAACAGTCACATGACGTACATTTCTACCGTGATATTTAGCGCTTTTTGAATCTTCCTCGTCCAGTTCTCATGAGCTAATCATCCTACGCTTACTGGCTCATTCTAAGTAGTCTCGGAAAGTACGACCTATCAATATGCTTAACCGTACGATCCATACATCCTGAGTTCCTCTGCTATGAGCTTTCTCTTAGGATCGAGTGTATAACCTTAATATTCCACAAATTTATCATTTGATCCGACCTTGTCGGTCTTTGAGCTCGTATCTTCCATCAATGTACTTCTCACATAGTGATGTGTGGGATAAGCATGCTCGCATGATGCCAGGCACCTAATCTTATTGCGACATTAATATTTTATCACGGATATACAGCTTAATCCAGAAAATAAAAAAAGCTTAATTATTCTCAAAATTTGATACTTCAACATAAGATATTGGAATAATATTTAATAGAAATTATTAAGAAAAATCCCTTCATCGAAACCAGGGCTTTGCTCATAATTGTCAGTTACCCTATTTATTTAACGTTACTACCTAATTGATTGGTTTTTTTAAGAAGGGATCCAAGGATTTGTCGAAAGTGGTAGAGGTAAGTGGTTTCCATCTGTTTGACACCGGAGGACTCAATGAAGTGTCTATAAAGGTCCTGATGTTAAAAGCCCTGGGATCCCAGTGAGTGCTCGACTGCTTATGTTTTAGGTTTTTAAACGACAATTTAGGATTGTTTAAGTATAGATACAAATTTTCATACACATAATCGCTTTATTTTTTTCACAAGCAGTGCGGTCTGTGGAGGGATTTATCACCGCGGCCATGGCACAAAATAATTGGAACTGTATAGGTGTTAGAGAAAATCTATATGCATTGGATTACAATATAATTGGGCTCGTGCATGACTAATGCTATGTGATGTCGTAATCATGGAATTAAGTTTTAACAGTTGACTTCCACTTGTATGTATCAGTGAAGCCTGATACTGGCGAATAATTCAACATGGATAAGAAATCTACCCCTCTTTATATAAAGAAAAACTAAAATATGTTTAAAACACATTAATTACTTAAATGCCATATGTATTTCTGAACTTTAAAACTTGTAAAGACGGTTTCAGCACAAATTAGAAGGATTTAACTACTGACGCAAGAATGTACTAGAGTACTCTTATCTGCTTTACTAAAGTGATGTGCTTGTATAATACTGTTATTATCAATTGTTGTCAATCATTACAAATTACTATAAAGATTACTGTGAAGTTAATACATGTGCCACGGTACTTGATAATTGCTATATTATAAACTGTGGTTCTTTACTGGGTACTGATACCTTTACTGATAAAGTATCTGATGAATAAATTGTACTGTTAACGTGACCCAAGTACATCGAGATAAATGACTGATTAGAATTGTGCTGAGAATATAAACCTCGCCCTGCGACGACCGCGGCCTGTGCCTGCTGGAAATTAGTGTTCAAAGGGTTCCTATTGGTACCAAGAAAAAAATCAACGATAAGCCCACGTTTTAAAAAACATTTTTTTTTCCAATTTCTTTTTTTCTGATATGCATATTGACCTTTTCAGCATATCGAGACAATGATCCAAAACGATACTCAAACAAACAACCGCATTCGTGTATGAACGAAAACCGTGTTTGGGGCAGGATGTATTCAATAGGTGGCATTGTCTGTATTCCTTCCATAATATAATAGTTCGTATACCCTTTTATTACTATTTTCCACTATTTAACTAATCACAAGTGTTAAATAGCAAAGCAGAGCCAATTTCATTTCACGTTAAAGAAGACTAATCTAATAAGTATTAATTTCCGACATGCTATCTCTCTCTCTCCTCTCTCTCCTCAAATCTACCTCTCCTCTTCTCTCTCATCTTCTAACTCTCTCTCTCTCTCTCTCGCTATCTCTCTCTCTCTCCGCGTTAGGTTTTTGGATAATAAATGATCTGTGCATAAATTGTATATTCCATGC
>CAJDSM010074938.1:0-14324 GCA_903981925.1 Ostrea lurida
TTTCAAAAAGTTGATGTTCATTATGGGTACTTTGGAAAAATTATGTTGTTCACCAATGATGCATTATGAAATAAATCCATTAATTATTTTATCCCCGGTAAATTATTTATTGGTTTTCCAATAATAGTCTCATGAAATGTATTCACACGGTGTATTTCAGCAAATTATTGGGCGCAAAATTTTTTCTTGGAAACCCCTCGGTCTTTTATCAGTAAGCATCGTTTTTAAACGTTGAAATCACTGATTTATTAGATATGAAAAAAAGATTTGAATGTAACCTAGGTATGTTTAGAAATGGCTTCATATATAACACAATTATTTAACAAGTAATTGGAAAAGAGTTAAAGACAGTTCAATTGTATTTTATTTGTTCATAGTTGATTATATAGATCCGATGGTTATACCAATTTAAATCCATAATATTTGGCACGAAAGGCTCTGTCGATTATTATGATTAATAATCATGTTTTCATCAGATTACCTAAAACTGATGGATATTCTAACAAAGTTCAAAACCTGTATTCAGATACTTGTTTTGCGTTGAAACAACACTCTACAAGGAGGATTATCACGATTACATAGAGGCAGACTACGATCAACAATATAATTGTCTGTGTTAAAATCTTATTGCTTAGCCATGTTAGCTGAATCTATAGATTACGAGTTCGAGTCTAACAGGGGCAGAAAATTTTTTTCAGGTTAACCTCTACTAAAACTACATTTTACATTAATTAAGAGCTTTTTACAGTTTCAATAGACATTTAATTTTATTTCACGGTGATCACTTAGCTCCGAATTCCTCATCTGGTACGAACACCTTTTAAAAAATTGGGTGATTTTTTTCGATCACGATACCTGAACAACAAGTAAAGTCTAATGGGACATTGTTTTGTTGTTGTAATATAAATGAAAATGATAAGAATTAAATTTATGTTTTTCGGGTGATATGCAGGTTATCACGCGAGATTTTAGACGTTTAAAACTTGCAGATCAACGCTTCGCGCACTTGATGAGTTTTACCGTCTGAAAACAAGGGCTTTTCCTCATGGTGGCATTATTCTACATTAAGAACTTTTGTAAAAGAAAAAAAAATGGAAGAAAAGGAGCAAACTAGAGATTGTATACATGGAGTTGATTTAGCAGAACTAGGATTATCGTACATGGAGTTGATTTAGCAGAACTAGGTTATCAGTACACGGAGTTGATTTCAGAAAACTAGGAGTATAGTACCATGAAGTTGATTTAGCAGAACTAGGATTGATAGTAACACGGAGTTGATTTAGCAAGAACCTAGGATATCGCAATGGAGTTGATTTTAGCGAACTAGGATTATGAGTTACATGGAGTTTGATTTAGCAGAACTAGGATTAATAGTACATTGGAGTTGAGTTTAGCAAAACTAGGCATTATAGTACATGCGAGTTGATTTAGCCAGAACTAGGATCTAATAGTACATGGTTCGATTTAGCAGTGAGTGATTATTTTCTGACAAATCACAGGAGGTGTTGAATGTCTGGCATGAGAGCCAGGACAAATAAAAAACACATGGAGAGTGCTTTATAAAATGTGTGTCTCCACAGCAGCCATCCTCACATTGGTTTCAGGAAAACAGAAATTCGGTGCATCGTATATGTAACCCAACCAAAAGTTTGGGAACCAGACCGAAATCTAGTTTAAATTTTCGTTTCTCTATTTCCATCTTCATGTCCTTGTGTCTGGGGCCCTATGATTTATATGGGAGGAGATTCAGAAGTCGTATTGTTAAAGGATTCCAACTGACAAGACATTAGTGTCAATATTCCTGACAGACGGTAATTTGTCAAGGTGAAAACAAAAGATTACAAGTAACTTCTCCAGGCTCAGTAGCCTTTGTCGTAACATAGCGACACCACTCTGTACCCGTACACATAGAAGGCTACTTAGCTCAAGAGTTCCTGTTTTCCAAAAACCATGTGTCTACACCAACATTCCACGGTCAAAGGTGACTGGCCAAATTTTCATTGGTTTTAATTCCAGGTCATAACTTTGTAATGGGAGAGATTTTACAATTGTTACTGTGTTTCAGCACACAGAACTGAAAGTTGTAAGGTTTAAACATATATTTATTGAGTAATTAATAGTCTCAAAGGATTGGCAACAGGCTAGCCATGTAAGCCCTCTCTCCACACCTAACAGGTGTAGCCCATGTAAACCCTCTTCCCACAGACAACCAGGTGTAGCCCATTAAGCCCTCTCTCCCAAACTCAACAGGCTGTAAGCCCATGTAAGCCCCTCTTCCCAAACTCAACAGGTGTAGCCCATGTAGCCCTCATCTCCCACACTCAACAGGTGTAGCCCATGTAAGTCCTCTCTCCCAAAGCTCAAACAGGTGTAGCCCCATGTAAGCCCTCTCTCCCACACTCAAGATGTGTACCATGTAAGCCCTCTCTCCCACACACAACAGGTGTAGCCATGTTAAGCCCTCTTCTCCCACACACGAAACAGGTTAGCCATGTAACCCTCTCTCCACACACAACAGGTGTAGCCCGGTAAACCCTCGCTTCCACACACAACGAGGTGTAGCCCATGTAGCCCTCCTCCCAAACTCACAGTGTAGCCATGTAAGCCCTTACCCAACCTCAACAGGTGTAGCCCACCTGTAAGCCCTCTCCCCCACACTCAACAGGGTGTAGCCCATGTAAGCCCCTCTTCCCAAACTCAACAGGTGTAGGCCCATGTAAGCCCCTCTCTCCCACACCACAACAGGTGTAGCCCATGTAAGCCTCTCTCCAAACTCAACATGGTGTCCCAGTAAAGCCCTCTCTCCCAAACTCAACAGGTGTAGCCCAGTAAGCCCTATCCCAACTCAACAGGTTGTAGCCCATTGTAACCCTCTCCCACACTCAACAGGTGTAGCCATGTTAAGCCCTCTCTGCCCACCACCACAACACGGGTAGCCATGTAAGCCCTCTTCTCCACACTCAACAGGTGTGACCATGTATCCCTCTCTCCACACTTAACAAGGTGATCAAGGACCATGTAAGTACCTCTCTCCCACACTTAACAGGTCGTAGGCCCATGTAAGCCCTGCCTCCCACTCAAAGTGTAGCCCTGTAGCCCTCTCTCCCACACCTCAACAGTTTGTAGCCCATCGTAAGCCCCTCTCCCACACAAACAGGTGTACCCATGTAAGCGCCTCTCTCCCACACACAAACAGTGGTAGCCCATGTATGCCCTCTCTCCCACACACAGAACAGGTGACTAGCCGAATGTAAAGCCTCCTCCCAAACTCAACACGGTGGTAGCCATGTTACAAGCCCTCTCTCCCACACTCAACAGGGTGTAGCCCATGTAAAGCCCTCTGCTCCACACCCACAACAAGGTGTAGCCCATGTAGCCCCTCTCTACCACACACAACAGGTGTAGCCATGTAAGCCCGTCTCTCCCAACACCAACAGGTGTAGCCCATGTAAGCCCTCTTCCCACACACAGACAGATGTGAGCTCATGTTAAGCCACTCTCTCCCAGCACACAACAGGTGTAGCCATGTTAAGCCCTCTCTCACACACTCAACAGGTGTAGCCCATGTAAGCCTCTCTCCACACAGCAACAGGTGTAGCCCATGTAAGCCCCTCTCCCCACACACAATCAGGTGTAGCATGTAGCTCTCTCCATACAACAGGTGTAGCCCATGTAAGCCCCTCTCTCCCACAACAACAGGTGTAGCCCACTATGTGAAGCCTCTCCCACACGCAACAGGTGTAGTCCATGTAAGACCTCTCTCCACAACTTCAACAGTGGAGCCCATGTAAGCCCTCGTCTCTCCCACACCACAGGTAGTACCCATTGTGAACCACTCTCTCCGCACACTCACCAGGTGTAGCCCATGTAAGCCCTCTCTCTCACACTCAACAGGTTGTAGCCCATGTAAGCCTCTCTCCCCGCACACCTCAACAGTGTGTAGCCCATGTAGCCCTCTCTCTCCCACACTCAACAAGGTGTAGCCCATGTAAGTCCTCTCCCACACTCAACAGGCGACTAGCCCATGTTCAAGCTCTCTTCCAAACCGAAGAATGTAATTACATACCAATAATTAGTGTTTGATAGCTGCATGGCTAAGTTGACAGTTCCATGCATTTAGATATTGTTGTAAATTTGTATCGATGAGTCATAGGTTCTTATAATAAGAGGTACCTCAGTATGAGTTATTTGACACTCCAGCACATGTTTTATGTTAATATTGGAAACAGCTGATTGTACGTGGTTTAGTTATAATTAAGAGTGCATTTTCATCGCACTTGTCATCATTGATTGATATTTCATTAACAAAACCATTACTTAATTAATGCGTGCATGATTAGTGTGTTTTGAACAAACTGAATTCTCAGCATAGATTTGAATTGACATCTATCCATGTGAATGGACGGTACTAAAAATAGATCGTATGGTAGTAAAAATAGCGCCGGCTATATTCTTGCGTTTGCCTCTGGTTTTGATTTTGCCTCTGGTTTTAATTTTGCGGCCTTGCTGGTGTGGGGGAGGGAGAGTCATGTTTTATTGACAGTTTGTTTAAACCAAATCAAACTTGACACAAAGTAGTTTTGAAGAGGAGTTCAGTGTTGTGGTTGCTCTTTCTGATAGGAAGGGGATAGATAATTGGAAAGAGGGATTGGACCCATGTGAGGGTGGTATGAAATGGNTTTTGAAGAGGAGTTCAGTGTTGTGGTTGCTTTTTCTGATAGGAAGGGGATAGATAATTGGGAAGAGGGATTGGACCCATGTGAGGGTGGGATGAAATGATGGGAATGTCCATTATGTTCTGGAAGTTCGTCAGTGACCAATTAACACACAGGGGGTTGCTTTACTCTGATGTGTAAACCCGTAGAGGNTTCTGGAAGTTCGTCAGTGACCAATTAACACGCAGGGGTTGCTTTACTCTGATTTGTAAACCTGTAGAGGTGCTGACCAAAAGAACATCAAATTAAAGAAATGAAGAGTCTATTAGATAATATGTAGGAGTCTCTCTCGTAGGACAAAGAAAATATCTCTATAAAGTGTCAGATATAAAAATTTTATGAATCTGGTGCAAATTCAAGTTTCCCTTGTATTGGTTTACAGTGGAATGAACTCCACTACTTTAATCTTTAATATTTTACAATGTACTTTTGGTTAATTTAGCACTCGGATTCAGATTTCATTAAGACATGATTCCATGTTAATCACACGGAGGTATCATTTCTAGACCCAGGGGGCGTAGTCCTACGTGTACGGTAGTAATTTACCGGGGCCGGGGGGGCGTGTCCTCGGGCTGATGTGGAGACCGTTGTCTGGAGGTGCGTTAACCTTCATTGTTCCGTGTGCACTAGAGCTCGGTGTAATGCCCAATGTCAGATTATATAGAGACAAGCAATCAATGCTTATTATCTACCTCAGGAGGTATAGCCGCATTTGTAAATATTCCAGAAACCCGTGAAACATTTGTATGGAATGAACCACAATGCTGCATAAATCATGAAAACTCCATCTAAAGATTAATGCTAGTACTCTTTAGTTTTATTTATGAAATGCTCTGTTTTTGTAGATCTTATTTAAGATGAAAGGATTTTTTTGTAAGCCTTTTATCAATCCACACGATAAAATTCCACGCTCTTTTGTTAATCTATTCATGTATTTACAATTGGATTGTCTGCTCCCGACAGGGCATGCTCCATGACCTGTGAACCCTGACCTACTTCCTAATATGGGTTGTTAACCTTTGTCGTTAACCCTGGTGGTTTGGAGTTGTCAGAAAATTCACACATTCATCAGTTTTTTTGTATACTGAAATAGTAATCTATTTAGGTGAAGAATTCAGTAACTTAACTGCAAACTCGGGAGGTTTTACTTTGTGTGAATCTGTGATTTTTTCTCTCTGTGATTTTGAAGTGGATTACTATTTGGTCAATACAAAATCCCATTAGCCCTACAACAAAGACTTGAGTTACATGTGCTGTTTCTACAAAGGTAAGCTGATGTTTGTGTGTACCTGGTGGGGAGTAAAAGATATTAAGCCCCATTCAAAAAATGTCAGTAATTCTAAGCCTAACAGTGGCAGGTCAAATACAAAGAAAAGTGCTAATTATAGATGAGCTGACCAGTGTAGATTTTATTGGCGTCTCTTCTGATAAGAGTGCGTGCATTGTGGTGTCCAGTTTGGTTGACCACTACGAGTGTACAGGTTTGTTTGTTTCTCATACAGTAAATTTCTTCTCTGCAGATAATGTAAAACAATTTGTCAGATGTCTGCCTATGGGGTCCTTGTCACTGTTTATTTATTTATTTATATTTTGTATAAAACAGATAGGAAACATTTGGCATATCATTTTTTGCTGATATTGTACAAATTTAATTCGTACTCCCGGCACTCTGTGATTTAAGAAGCATTGTTTCCTTTTTCCGTGATGTTCTATTTATAATGTGGGAAGTTTTCAACACCAACTCAATATAGCTGATGTTCTTCCCTTTTCTGGATGGAAGTGTAGGTTTTGGGATCATTTGTAAAGACAGACTTAAGCCAGCTGATGGACGAGAGAGAGAGAGAGAGAGAGAGAGAGAGAGAGAGATTGTCCATGTGGCATACACAGGCAGATTTCCTCTGATGATTATATGCCTGTACATACTTCACTACGCTGCTTTTATGATATACCCACTCTGAAAATTCATAATTCCGTGGAATCTAAAGGAGCCTGATCAGACGCCTTGTCCAATAAGCTGGGAGGAATGTAGTGTGTTGGAGGCTGTAATCTGCTGAAGTCAGCAGGGATTTGTGAGTGGAGGAGGAATTTCTGCAGCTGGTGAGATGCTATACAGGGCAGGAGAAGAAGTTCATCAATGTTCAATGCCTCTGTGTACTCTCCGCTCACAACGGGAAACTCCACGGAGCATATGGTTGTGTGGGAATTCTGTTCCAGTCCATATAAGCTTATTATGGTGTGTAGATGTGAACTGTTGCAAGTTCATGATGTCAGTGTTTGTAAATAAAAGTGGTCAGGGTGTTTTGACTTTTGAGATGCCCCCCCTTTTGAGTTCAAACCTGCCATCCAGTAAGGCCATTCACCACAGGGGTCGTGACACAATCATTGCCCTTCTGAGTGAATGCTTCACTGGTACGGGGGCCCTATAATAAAACACATCTGTGTTTTTATACATCCACATGTCATTTAAGTAGTCAACTGGGCTAGATCTAAGTGTGGTAGTCAATTTTCTCCTTTCTGCTGACATTTGAGGTCACCCTCTCTTGTTTCTGATCTAGCTGCATTCTTCAGATACTCAAGTGTCAATACTCAGAAAAATCCAGTTGGTCAAAAGCTGGTAGACTGGGTCAAGAGACCTGCCTGTAAATTTACAATCTTCTGTCGACAGGCTAACAGAAGATAAATCTTGTGGTGCCATAGATGCCAAGATTTGTCTTGGTGACTTTGAGATAATGGGACAAGCGTCACGGTGCTGTTTACACTATAAGTGTACTCCTGTACTGGGGTTCCCACAGATTACGCAGTCAAGGATCTTCATGCTAAAAACAATCCCCTCAGAAATTTTCTGCTCAGTGACTTTGTAATTGCTTCTGAGCACATCAGGATCTGTCTTTGGATGAATGATATGGGAAGTTCTTTGTTTGGGTGTTGATCTGAATTTGATACAAGTTGTCAAGAAGGGAAAAAAAAACCCACAGTGTATGCCTTTGTTTTAGTATAGAGCCTTGCATCTGTTGCTAAACTGGAGCCAGCAGATGTGCAGCATTTTGCAGATTGTGATCGCTGGCATGGAACATAATAGCTATAGTGCACACACCCCAAGTGGTCTGTCAATGTTTTATTCAGTGACTAGTTTTTTGGTGTATTGGTCCTACAGTAGCCTGAGGGCCCCCGAGGTCACGGGGGCACTACAGGTGGAAAAGCGTACCTGTCAGATCGCACGTATGCACGCGCATGGTTTACATTTGGTGTTTTTTTTTAGGGGCAGGTGCTTTTCATTTTCACAATTAGCGCAGGCATTCTTTAGATTAGGAGTTGTCTAAGTTGGTTTGTACGTTGTATTGATTTGGGTTTCACAGTTATAACATTCATTGTAAGGATACCTTCAGGATAAACCTTTGTACGAACTGACGGCTATCTCACTTCAAGGCTATCTCGTTATCAACATCATGTATATTCTACATATTTCTCGTATATTGAGTTTCTTGAGCTCATGGTTTTGGAATGTCTGTCTGACTAGGTATCCCCATATTATGATGATCTCTCACTATAATGCAGTAAAACTAGGTCAATCTTACCTGATATTTGCCTGTGTGACTTGTTTACATTTTTTATGGCATCATCATGATATATTTTTAGGTAACCTAGACGTTATGCCGTGCTCGGTTTCTTTTGTTTTGATGATTTTCATCCTAAATATCTTGTCTTCTGGCTCTCTTCCATGTTCATAGCAATGTGCCGACACAGCAATGTGTAGAGACTGGTTACTCTAGGTCAAGGTCCAACATAGAAAAGGAAGAGGGATAGGGGGGGGGGTCTGTCATGGTGAAGTTCTACTTGGACAGGGGGGTGGGATCTATCCTTAGACGGGGGGTCAGGGATCTATCCTTAGACATGGGGATACAGGGTTCTATCATGATGAAGTTTTACTTATACAGGAAGGTGGGGATACAGGGTTCTATCATGGGATAATTTTAACAGAGACACGAGGGTGCATAGGGGTTCTCTCATGATAGTTCTACTTATACAGGAGGGCGGGGGTGGGTTCTATCATGGGAGGGTGGGGGTGGGTTCTCTCATGATAGTTTTACTTATACAGGAGGGTGGGAGTGGGTTCTATCATGGGATAATTTTAACATAGACATGAGGATGAAGTTGTGGATGGCATTTTCAGTGATTATATAGACTCCATAAACTCTTAGAGAAATCGAAGGGCGGCATGCAATAAACAGAGATAAGTTAAGGTAATGGTGGGTTTGTGGAAATGAGATGAGTAGGTGTTTAGTTATAGTCAGATAGTGCTAGCTGGTAGCCATGCGACCCTCGGTCACTGACCCTGGGAATGACTTCTATATATAGGTCACTGACATACACAATAGTACTCACTCGCGGTGATGTGACGACTTACTAAGCTACCGTATAGCTCTGTCAACATGAACCAATCCCTCATCTTATATTAACAGCACTGAAGTCTGTCATAACTGATCAATTAAACTGTCTGAGTGGTTTCTTTGTTCTTAGTTTTATGATCCAGTTCAATATTAAAAGAGCGGGTTTTTGTTTGTTTTGGGGTAGACAGTTAAAGCTAAATTGCATGTCATTTAAAGGCTCCAGGTTGTTTTAAGGATCTTTTTTCTGTATTTTCTTTCTTTCCTCTTTTGTTAACATGATGTGATCTGTATATGACACACCTGTTCAATCAGTTGAATAATCATAATGACATGCTGTGGTTTATATAATATACACACACACACTCACAACTTATAATTTATCACTAACTACATCAATAACAGGGTCCATTAAGTAAACTTTTGACCCATTCTGCCGGTGCAGGTAGCGGTCACTGCTCTGGCCAGCACTGACCGGCCTCTCCCCTGTATCTGGAGAGGATGCTGTGGGTCTATCTTTATATTTCTGACTGATCAGGACAACAAAGCGATCGCTCCACGGGGAGGGAGGTTCTCTGCACCAGTGAACCCAAGCTTTGTCAAGTTTTTGTGCATGAATTACCGGCAGGGACAACAAATGGAAATGGGTTTTTACTAGCAGCTAGATTGTGAATGTTAGAATTTTCTTTTCTTTGAACTGTATGAGAATCAATTAGTGTCAAATTCTTTCTACATTAGTATGACTTTGTGATCAGGAGAAGGAGATTTCACTTTAACCCTCTAACCAGGTCACAATCTGGTGATTAGGAATTTGCGGGCTATGGCGGGGCGAGGAGATATGGGGGGTGGACTTTCCGGCTTTGCTGGAGTAGAGTTGTTGACACAGTGACAAGTCGCCTGAACTATTTAGGACAGGGTTTCAATGGAGTTGTTGCTGTGAGTCACCAAATAAAAATGTCCTAATCTGGACTGCCAACATGTGAAATGTATAGAAAAATAAACCCTCCAGTATTATCCAGACGTTGTAGATAGAAGTCCAATGTGATCTGGTCAGTTTGTTTGTAATGTGGTTGTGCTTATTGCGGTTCTGAGCTTGTAGAAGTGTTTTTATTAAGGACACTAGGAGAATCAACCAAATCAATTTAGGCATTAGATACATGTAGTACAGACACTCACTCTAAATTCATAAAATGAGAGGAAAATTCAGTTACCATGGTTTCCATGGAGGATTTGGCAAAAATTGAGAATATTCAAAGTAATTTTTTGTGTGAATGTCTTTAGTATTGACAGACAGAAGACTCGTGGGCTCTCCATTTTATGAAGATTGAACCACTGACAAAGCTCAGCATTAAACTATCTAGTTTCCTTCAATAAAATACAGATGGTGCTTAAAAAAATAGTCTGAGAGCTAGCAGTTGGTGTTTCTCCATAAAATGATGCATCAGACCGGGCTGGTCTTCTGNCTAGTTTCCTTCAATAAAATACAGATGGTGCCTAAAAAAATAGTCTGAGAGTTTAGGCAGTTGGTGCTCCTCCATAAAATGATACATCAGCCCGGGCCGGTCTTCTAAGGTCTCTGTCACCTGCCTGTGAAATCCAATTGAAAAGAGAGAAAGGAGTCCCATATACATTTGAAGATTATTTTTTTTGGGGGGGGGGGGGGAGTCAGTAGAGAAATTGATTGTGATTTATATGAGGTCTCCATTATGAACATCTTTGAAGCATTAACCAGAGTAGGCTTCGTCCCCTTGACATGAGCCCACTGTGTACGGTGTTGATGGATATAAACAGACTATCCCAGGAAATGGGAGCCTGGAACTGTTAAAGCTCATCCATTATCTGTTGTAAGACATGCCTGCGTTATTGATCCCAGCCTGTGTGTGGGTTGTGTGTGAGTGGAGGGCTGATTGCTGTCAGTTGTTGCTGGGGGAGTGAGGCTGGGATCGTTATACAGGGTGAAGGACCGGCAGGTGGGAGACCGGGGGTGTGTGTGTATACAGGAGCCTGACCCCAGGGAGGACAAGGTAGGGTGCAAGAGAGAGAGAGAGAGAGGGGGGGTCAACATCAACTGCACTCAGATGGATAGCCCAGATAAATATAGATTTTTTTCTCTCTCTCCTCATGCTCTGGTGACATATTGGAGTTTTGATAAATCTGCCCGAGGTTACGCGTTGTAAGTGTAGTTCAGTTGTGCTGGAGTCAGTATGCTACATTGGTTCGTGGTGGATCTGGTGTGCTGTGTGTTTTAAGACACTTCCTGCTCATGATTAACATTTCACTGCTCTTGTTAAAAATTCTATGGAGGGCATGCATTATATGACATGATAAGATGCATCTTATGATGTGGCAGGGGTCTAGGAGAATTAAGGGCTGGAAGATGTTGCAGTGTTTTGATATCTTGGGACTCTCACTAGAATTATTAGATTTAGAACATCAGCATTGAATATCATCACTCACTACACAAGTACAGCATAACTGCATGTAAACATTGAGACAAGAAATCAGCAGGTTATGTACATGAAAAGGTGAAGGTAAAGGAAAGTGATCCTGCAATATCATACTCTGCTCCCGCCACAAAATACAAAACACGGATACACCAGAGGTAGGATTCAGGTGCCCGGAGAACGTATGATAAATCAGAGGTAGGATCAGGTGGCCGGGAGACGTATGATACATCAGAGGTAGGATCAAGTGCCTGGGAGAACGATAGGATCAGGTGCCCGGGAGATGAATACACCAAGAATGGGATCAGGTGCCGGGGAGACGTATGATACAACCAGAGGTGGGATCAGGTGGCCCGGAGATGTTAGGATACACCAGAGGTGGGATCAGGTGCCCGGGAGATGTAGGATACACCAGAGGTGAGAATCAGGTGCCCGGGAGATGTAGGATACACCAGAGGTGGGATCAGGTAACCCGGGAGAGTAGGATACACAGAGGTGGGATCAGGTTGCCGCGGAGATGTAGGAATACACCAGAGGTGGGATCAGGTGCCCGGGAGATGTTAGGATACACCAGAGGTGGGATTCAGTGCCCGGAGATGTAGGATACACCAGAGGTGGGATCAGGTGCCCGGGAGATGTAGGATACACCAGAGGTGAGATCAGGTGCCCGGAGAGTAGGATACACCAGAGGTGGGATAGGTGCCGGGAGACGTAAGGTACACCAGAGGTGGGCATCAGGTGCCCGGGAGACGTAAGGTACACCAGAGTGGGATCAGGTGCCCGGGAGACGTAAGGTACACCAGAGGTGGGATCAGGTGCCCGGAGACGTAAGGTACACCAGAGGTGGATAGGTGCCCGGGAGACGTAGATACACCAGAGGGGATCAGGTGCCCGGGAGACGTAGGCATCCCGGGGTTGTCAGACGCTCACACCCCAGATCTATCTCAATTGGGTATTATTAAATGGAGTCATTCATAGTGAAAAGTCAGTGCATGTGTATAATACAGCCACAATAGATATATATGATACTAATCCCGAGATTCCTCTGACTCTAACCCAGCTTTTATATCTCCCCCGCACATGTCCAATATAAAAAGCGGGATTAGAGTCCGAGGAATGAAACACACAAATGTTTTGTTCTGGTGCCTTTGTTGCTGTGACGTAGACGCGTTGTACAGGATGTAGACTGATACACGGAAGCCGTTCATGGGTCCGCGGTGCTGGCCGTCTGTGTGTAGTAGTCAGCAGGAAGAAGTTGTTTTCTGTACAGAACTCCCAGAGTACCGTCCACACAGCTGATTGTTCGTCTGCTGCTACAAACAACAAACAACAGCCGTGTAAGTGTCACTCATTTCCTGGAAACTCATCAGTTTAATTGCACTCAAACACTTTTATGAAAGAGAAAGTATTATGGGGCTGTTACAAGCTAGTACGCGGGAAAGTGGAAGTTGACTCTGATGGGGGAAGCTTTATCTGACCTTAACAGAGTGGGGTGTCCCTACAGAGGTACATGTAAATGGGCTGATGGGGGAAGCTTTATCTGACAGAGTGGGGTGTCCCCACGAAGTTCACTGTCTGATGGAGGAAGCTTTATTTGACGTTAAACAGAGTGGGGTCCCCCACAGAGGTACATTGATTCACCCACCCACGCACTGCACGTAACACGCCCTTACAATTCCAGTAGACTGGCCGTACCGTCTTATGTTATGTGTCCATATCAGACGGCAAGTCAGTATCTTGTGGTCACGTGACCAAAGTATGTATACATGACAGTTTAGCCCGATGTTTGTGGTGTGTTAATGCACACTTATCTTTCATTCATCAGAGAGTCAGCAGTACATTTATTTCATCATTGCTTTGATCTCAAGGGAGGGGAGATCAAAGATATGCCGCGCTGGTGTTGTCAAAGACAAGGTTCACCTTCTGAGAGCCTGTAGGTGATAGTGTACGTGTTAAAAGCTGGTATAAAGATGAGGAGCTTTAGAAAATGACATTTTTTAATGTTTTCAACCATTAACTTCAGGAGTTTTTTTAATAATAATACAGACAAAAATTGAGTTTTCTTACATAGTAAATCAAAAAGTGTTTTTGTACATAATAATAGATACAAAAATGAGTTGTACATAACGCCTACAGGTAGCGTTTTTCTGCTAACATGTATTTTTTGTGTGCCATTGCCTGCTTTGATGTCCTTCTGTTGGTCTTGATTGAGAATATTGTTGAACATTTCTTGTCTGTGTCCTGGGGTCATCAGGCCGAACAGAGTACTTGTCACTGGTTTTGATACAAGACTTTTAATTGGCTGTACATATCTGGCCAGAAACATTGTTTTGTTGTACACTCAAGCTTCAATATTGAAGGACAGCATGAATGGGTTAGGATAAAAACTTCACTGAAGGAGAAACGAGGGACCTTCAGAGGCTGCCATTGTCAGGAGAGGGGGACTTTGATCTTCCATCTGCGAGGCTGGTGAACAGTAAGAGTTGTTTGGAAGGGGAATTTTTTGTGTGAACGTTTGTGAGACATTGAGTTATTAATTACAACTGAGTCCTAGCTAGCTCTAATTTTCTTGGAGAAGAATATTTGTATCTATAAGAAGAGTGGGAGTCATGAAGTGAATTTTAAGGGCAAGGAGGCTTACATATAACACTTATGTTTTAAATAATTGATTTGTTTCCTTTTTGACATAGTAAAATCCTTGGTCTTCTCCAGAGGAGCTTCTCAGTGTATTTAATGTGTTGCCATAAATTAGAAACAGATGGTACGTACGTGCGATGAAA
>CAJDSM010074940.1:0-17112 GCA_903981925.1 Ostrea lurida
TCTGTCTTTGACCCATTTTTAATGTTTGCAGGGCAATCTTAGGTATTTCTAATGGTCTGGGAAAATTTGAATGTCAGTTGTTGAGTTACAAGTAAGATAAAGCACTTTCAATTATTTGTTATGTAAACAAAGCTCGTGCCATGTTTTTGTTTACATATGTTAAATATGCTAGTAGATTTTTCAAATTATAAGGTCAATCTGAGCACAATCAAATAGTTACTAGTATTTGTCACATTCAAAAACGAGCCTTATTTACATAACAAAGAATTACGAGTGTTGTATCTCACTTGCAACTCAACAAATGACATTCAATTTTTTCCCGACCATCAGAAATACACATGTACCTTAGTCAAGCATTGTAAACAAAATAAAATTTGAATTTTTTTTTTTAGCTCAGAACGTGTTTATGTCCCTTTAAAAAGGAAAGTTTGTTAATCATATGAAATTACAATGTAGACATAGGAAGGTCTGCTAAAGACTGGCGACTATTAAGGTTGTTTATATCCTTAAAGAAAACAACCAAAAAAACAACCCAACAACTACCCCCACCGCATTCCATATATATCGGTGGATGACGATCGAAATATATCGTAAATAACGCAATTTAGAATACAATTGTCAATCACGCAAGTCAAATATGAAATCATTTTCTAAAATGACCCATGCAAAGGTCTTTCATCATTGTATATTCTGAATATGAAATCACATTGCTTCTTATGTTCATTGCCAAATCGTTAGAAAACAATTTTCATATCGAACACAATTGGCTTAAGTGGCATGTGTACCATATGTGTCGGTCACAACTTCTTATAGAGAAAAAGATAAGGGTTTTAAAAACCAATTACTTCCATTATTTTCATTCGATGTTGATGTCTTTTTGAGGACTCTAAAATGACAGACAAAAACTGGAAAACAGATGAGCATACTAGTATATGATTTATGAAGCATGATGTCCGCAATTTAGCACCTTCTTAAACTATACGAAGATAATGATTGATCTAATATAAGACACTATTGTACTTACCAACCCGTCAAATCAGTCTTCCCGCGCTTCTGACTGGACGTCTACTTTGAGAGGAATGAATGTATATGTATATACTATTTCCCTAATCACCATCATCTCTATTGAACATCAGAGGTGTAATTTGTTGTGAAGGAGATTTTTTCCTGGAGTCTTATCGATTTTGAGAATATAACAATAGTTTCCATCTCTTGTTGAAGTGCCTAATTTCACTTTTGTGCATGGATAACACCAATACGCATTTAAAGAAAGTTTTGCTGTGTTTTGATTTATTATTAATAAATGACGCAAAATGATCAAGTGAAAAACAAAACATATACTGAAAATCATGCCTCGGATACGAAGAAATTCTACGGGGAGATACTCCTATATACGGTCATTGCTTCAGGTAAGAAGTGTCAAGTTTAGCTACTTTTTCAAAAAGCTTTTTTGTTTTGTTTTGATATTTCTATGATTTACAGATTGTGTCATCGGCAATATTTTCATTTCAAAATTAAGAAATATCATTATTCAACCAAACAACCAGAATAATTGTTTTGGATTTTTTTTTAAAGAAAAAGAAAGAGAGGATTACGACTGAAAATAATTTCAGTAAAGCGTTGTTATAACAAATTATACTGTAAAAACAAATGTCCTGCCGTTTAAAAGATTGTTCGAAAGTCAGAGTGCATATAACGTACAATGCAGGGTAAAATTCTTTAACAGTTAACTCAAACTGACATGTAAGCCGTTGTATGAAACAGAACGTTCCTATTCAGCCTGTCTAAAAGGTTTTGGGTTATAAGCTAGCAGTTAATTACGTGTAAATGGATACGTAACACATGCACGATAATAGCATCCTCGTAAACTAAATAAATAAGAATGGTTTATAAACACGCATATAGAACGGTAGTGGTGATGTACACATCACCCTAATAGCTAGGAATTGTGATTCAGGAACCTTGCCATGCGTAGGTGTCAGGAACTTGTACCCCATCATGCCCCAAGATGAGAACACTCATGTATCATTGCTAATTATCGCTGTCAGTCACTAGAATATTCCATATGATACAGAAAACATCTTGCAGATTAAAGTGATTACATGTCAATTTTGTAAGATTCATTTTCAAACCAATGGGAGAGGTCGTAATTTCGTTATAACAAGGTAGAGAATAAATCGAATCACAGGGGCAATTATACACAATCTTACATGGTATACAAGCACCTTAATATCGCTTAGAATTGCAACTTCTGTAAAATATTTACTTTGAAATCCAATCTAATATCAACCAGACAAACATGTTTTAGTGTTCAACGGAAGGTTTGTTTGTTTTTTGGTGTTTTTTTTTTTGGGGGGGGGTGTTATTTTTTTTCCTGCGTTTGTAAAATTTATTAATTGATAGACAGTTTAAAAAAAAGTTTCGTCCATGTTCCCCCTTCTTCAATTTTGCCCATGTGGGGATACGGGTTAGAATAGGTCCCTACTACCCCTTGCTTGTCATCAGCGTTGTCTAAATGGGGCGGTCCTTCGGATGAGACCGCATATACCGAGATCCCGTGTAGCACAATAAAGATCCCTCCCTGCTCAAAGGCCGTGAGTGGCGAGCATAGGCCTAGCATCGGCAATGGTGACGTCGCTGTATGAGTGAAAAAATTCTCAAGCGGGACGTAAAGCAATATACAATCAATCAATCTTCAATTTTGAGGATCCGGGGTTTTTTTTTTCTACGAGTAACGATTTCGTACTTTCAACGCATTGAAATTCGATTTTTCTCTGTTTTGTATCGCACTGCGCATGCTAACAGTTCTTCAAGATTTAGGTCAAATTTGTGTACAAAATGTCGCGACTATTGTACCTTTTGAAATTAGTTTCAAGATTTCAACGAGTTTTGTAATCGATTAGGCTAAAATTGTTTAAACCACGCAGCGGAAAACATACGAATTTCTGCTGAGCTCATTTCTCTTCCCTGACAATCTATTCATTGGAAACAACAATTCAGCAGATTTTTATCATTAAGAATACAGTGAAATATGAATACATTGCAGTACATGTACCGTGCGTGTGGACGTATCCCAACTGACCTATAAGTTACCTATCCATGTAGATTCCGTATGTTCGGGTGTTGGCGTTGTGGTTTAGATAAAGTCCAAACAAGATAAGTTTGATGCAAAACATCTGAAATCTGCCGTTAAAATTTTTAATATTCTGAATTATTTTCAAAGAAGCATACAGAAACAACCAACATGCTCGAGACAGGCCGTCTCCGATATTTACTTCACGCCCTTCTATACGTTGAAATCTTAAATCCGCCCATGCTTCAGGCAAATTGCAATGGCGAAGCTGAGTTGATTTCTAACATGTTAAAACAACATTATGATGATATGCAAATATAATTATTTTGAATGTCAAAAAAGTGCAGAAATCAAACATGTAAACAGAATAAATTGCATACCCGGATCTCTGTTCACATGATGATGGCGATACAATTTCCTGGATTGGCTATATTGAATGTAAAGGCAAAGATAACGAATAGTGATCAATCTCGTAAGTCCTAAATAGAATACAAAAACAAGAGTTGGGCAATCACGGACCCCTGGACACACCAGAGGTGGGATCAAGTGCCTAGGAGGAGTTAGCATCCCCTGTTGACCGGTCACACCCGCCGTGAGCCCATAGTCTTGATCAGGTAAACGGAACAGTCCGTAGTCAAATCATGTGTGTGAAAACGGCTAATAATGGCTATGAAACACATCAGACAGCATTTGACTCAATGATAAGTCATATTGGTAAACTAAATTGTTATAACGACCATAGAATTTAAGAAATGCTGCCTTTAAACGTGACTGTTGAAACCCCTGAAGCAAATCTGATTTTGCAGGTTGAGATTTTACATAAAACATGTGTTAAAATACACTTAATTCAAAATATCTGAAACTGCAGCATATTCAAACCAAAATAACTTGTTTTAATCTATTCATTTATCGAATCAATATCTGGAAGCCTCATAACGAATTGCTTCTACTTTTTACACAATGTCATTTCGGGGAGTATTTGTTGTAAACACTTCAAATAAAAATCGTAAATTCATAATATTCGTTGAATAATGAATGAAGTGCATTGATTACAGTTATTTACTTTTATATATACATATTTCTACAAAAAAAAAATATTCAGAACTTGTACACTTATTATTTCTCGAAGACTTCCCCTCTCCCCATGTGCACATTATAACACAATTACATATAGATCGACCGCTCCTGCGGCCGATAATAAATAAAAAAGACTTATTATACATATGAGAAATGGACAATTTTTTGTATATGCTGCATTATACTGTATATGCTGTATTATACATGCGAAATATACCTTTCCTAAGTATTTCATGTACAGATGCTATTATCATATGTATAGCGTTCGTATAAGAGGTGGTTCGTAAATACGATGTGAGATAATTCTTATATTTTAAAACAATTTTACCTTCAAGTTAATCAATATTAAGTCAATATCTCACGTGGAGAAATTTTAATTTCGCACATATCTTTTTTTAAATGTGTGAAAAAGAGAACAATAGCTACATGTATAATATCGGAAACAATACAACGCGCATTGCAGTTGTATATTTGTTTCCAAGAATAGTAATGAATATTGGAATTAGACTTCCGTACAAATATTTAGTACTAGTGCAGAATATATATACTTTTTTAAGTAAAGAAATTTCATTTGGCCAATTGTAACTATGTATGCACTTTTTATGTGGTCTGTATATTAAACAGGATATGATTATAATCTGCCGATTTTAATATCTCTCCAACGAAATACTGGCTGTTTAAAAGTGGGCTTTTTCTGAGTACTACCATTTTCCTCCCTTGGATTACTCCTCGCCAATTATGTATATTCTTCGGTTGAGACCGCAGATGGTAGTCTATGCACGATATTTTATCAGGTTGGTAAACTTTTTGGAGTTTTGCATTGGTGTATCTAAGATCACCATATTTGCAAATTTGATAGAGAGCACAGATCTGGACCAAGAAGATGTTAATATGAAAATTCTAACTTTCCTGGTATCACTGACAAAAAATAAAATTGGTCCAAGCCTGTGCTCTATATAATTTTTGGACATTTCGTCACAAAATGTGTAGATTTTAAGCAAATTCTTGTATTTTATGATTTTCCATGATGTTTGGGGCTTTAAATCTTAGATACACCAATGCAAAACCATCATACATAGACTATTATTTGGACAGAACATCAATTGTTGAATTTGACCATTTCACAAGACTGATTTTCACCATTCGTGGGCCTACTCCAAAAGTCCTATGCCTTTGAGCAGGGTGGGATCTTTATCATGCCACACCTGCGGTGACTAGGGGCCTCGGTGATTGCGGTCTCAACCGAAGGACTACTCCATTTAGTCGCCTCTTACACGACAAGCAAGGGGTGCTGAGGACCTAAATGTATTCTAACCCGGATCCCCATGGAGTTGAAGTGACAAGTTCGTATATGTAAATTGTTTTAAATGCGGATTTTATTTTATCAACGAAACGTACTATAAAAACATTTCAAAACCAATTTTATTTGAGAAATAGATTTCATTTTTGAAAATACATGAGGTTATATGAACTGCAACCTTCACTCCGGCATGAAGCGCGTCAGCACTTTGTGAAAAGTGTGGCACAGTGAAGAGTGGCAGTTCATACCCTCATGTATTTTCAAATTATAGTTGTTTCTTATATTTACATTCTACTATATATTCCAATCAGAATTCCCAACCGTTAACGTAAATGAACCACATTTATCTGTATCCATACAAGCATTGTATACGACAACAATGCATTCATGGGAAAATGACTTATCATTGCAATTTGTAGAGATATCAAAATGGGCATTTGTCGAATTTGTTTGGTTGAAAGCATGGTTGACTGAAAATTTCGATTATTCTATTCATTATTTAAACAAACTGATAGAAAATCATATACATGTATCATCATCATTTATGTACAGCAACAAAATTTCTTTTTCAAGGAAGTTAGCATCTTCGCTAGCCAATATATACCCCTATACGTGTATTTCAGTGTTAAAATTTACGATACAAGTAGCTGAGACTTGGGACTAGTTCAAATATTGTAATTGATTGTTTTGCTTGATGTATCTTTCCAAACAAAACACCAAAAAAAAAGTCTATTTACTCGAAATTCTGTGTAAACATCCACTATTTTGGTCAATAATTAAAAAAAAAAACCAACTGATCCTAACCTTCCACTTTTTAAGTTCCATTTTAAATTTTAAGGCAAGTTGAAAAATACGTAAAAGTTTAGAAATTGACGTTACTCTTTGTATGGTTTCTTTAAACTCTGAAGTTTTTCCGTATATCAAGTGTATTATTTATTTTCATTACTAGTATTAAACATTTTCGTTTTATATCTGCATCGTTAAAGACATGATTATATATCTACAATTGTATTTTATGTAATGATTGATTTGTGTTGTTTATTATTTGTTGACACTAACAGACAAATCAAGTCTAAATGAATAAATCTTGAGTACATTTGAAGTGCAAAAAGGTCATGGTTAATACACTGTAGCTCAATAACGAGCTTGACAACCCCCGTTTTCCAATTCTCCTTCAATGTAGAATTCAAAAATACACTCCCCCAAAAATCGACATTACTAAAAATCTCAAGTGTCAAAACTCTTTTACTTGAATCTTATAGTGGAACTGTTCATTATTATATTACTATTCAGAATGCCAGGATATCTGAAAGAACGTCGCTATAGAGGTCTAGTTTACAGATTTGGGTCGTGTTATTATTGGCTAAACGGTAACAAATGTCCGTTCGTTTGCGTACACATATACTTTGTATCGGTCGATGTTCTTTCTTTTGGTCGCGGTTTCCGTTGCAGGAAGCTCTGTAATTAGTGTCGTCGAACTAAGAATGATATGCCCCTTAGGTCATATAACAACCAACTAAGTCTCCAACATCCCTCTACAGTGACGGTACAAATTACCTAGGAAATGTCATAAAACCCCTCTTTCACTTTGTATCAATCTTAAAATTAGGGTTCTTCCAGATTGCAATTGGATTTACAATGTCAATCGCCTTTCTTCAATCAACATACACAAAGTTTGAGGAAAATCCAATTTTCTCCTATAGGTCTTCCCAGGGCATCAATTTAGAACATTTGAATATGTTGAAACAATGCACTGTATTCTTTCGGATTGGTTGGAATCAACATTTAAGTTTCTATAATGTTATCAATTTCATGACCTCCAATAGTAATTCGCTAGTATATATCCCAACCCATAATTTACCACTTACATGTATCAATATTCTGAATGGTATCATATTCCATGGTTATATTTCCTAGTACCTCCAGAAGATCAGGGTTTTTTTCATTCAAGTACAGGCTCTTTGTATGAAATCGATTTTGAAATTGGTGTCACATAAACGTTTTAGTACTCCCTGTTCCTCATTTGGATGTCACTGTGTGTAGGTGTCATGATTACATTAATCTTTATCTCCTAAGACTCGTTTTTGTCTGAAACAAATTATCAGTATCTTATTGCGTTTTGGCCATTCAACTTCCGAACCCCCCACATCGCCTCCCTTCAATTTTCTGATAACTCTGGCCAGAAGAGGGCGCATTTCTCAATTATTCCTTCCTTCTCTCATTTAAAACAACTCCCTGGAATTACGAAGATATTATATCTATATTGAATTCAAATTGATTCGTTGGTTATTTATGGACATGCAATGTCCTAATAACCCGAGAGAGAAAAATATAAGCCGAACCAAATCAAGAAAGGTTGTTGTACCTAACATGGCCTTTTTCTTCTACACGGAAATTAATTAAAGTTAATTAAATGGAGACTTAAATATGTAGGTAAATATGTATAGTCGTTTAAAACGTCAATAAATATTCTGCACATCTTTTCAATTTCCTGTTCAATGTTCTTTGAAGATGGCATGTAATTTCTTTCCAAGAGTTTACTAATAGTCGCCGTTTTCGAAAAAAGACCTTTCGATGAAATCCATGAAAGATCACGTAATAGGGACTAAATGGTATGCAGGTTGGGACAATAATTACCCCGTTCACACGGCTTGAGTTTGGTTAGACAAGATCGATTCCTGGGATCCAATGAATACTTGATTAGATTTTTTTTCTCCTATCAGAATCTTATGATGGTTGGTCCTTCCAGACGACCGTCTTGCAAAAAGTTCAAAGAAAAATTTAGGTTGAAGTCCCCTGAGCAGTTATTTTTACGACATGAACCTTAATAAGCTGATGCAATGATTCCATGAGTTATATAAAAAAAATGAGTGGGACTGTTAATAAAATTCCGATGCAAGTGTTTCATCTAAGAAGTTATAAAGGATGTGACGAAAATGTTACCCTTCTTCAGGCTTGCTACGACAATCCGTTGTTCCAGCAAGAGGAGGCGAAGTTCAGCTTAGATGGTACTCTTGAAAAGAAACCACGTTCTAAAGACTATGCTCCGGCTGATGAAGTCCCAGAAATCAAATTTAAAGAAAAAGACGAGGCGACGAAAAAACGAAAGCTATGCATCATTGGCTTCATTATTTGCTGTGTCGCCCTGATTGGATTTTTAGTTGGATATTTAATTAGTTCCGCACAAAGTATGTTCAAACCTTTTTTAATGTTGGTAAATGTAAATCATATTCAATTCAATCAATTTACTTTCACAAACTTTGCATGTAAAAAGTAAAGAGAATGAAGTAGAATTCCTGAAATAATCTTTTAAAGAAAGTTTTCACAATTTCATACTCTCCCTTTCACGACGATCTTCAAAAAATCTTTATTAAATCTACAAAAAAGTTAAGTGTTGCCTAGTCATTGTTTGATTGTTTCAAAACATATACTTGTTAAAAATGAATCTTTTTTTATTTCTAGGAAAAGACACCACACATCCCAATGATCATGTAACTGCCACAACTACACACGTGCCTTTGTGTAAGTATAGCATATTTCTTATAGCACTTACACTCATGAAGTAAAGTTCCGCATTAAAAATGGGCATGCATGATCGTACATGCATGCTCCTCTTTTCTTTGCTTGATATGAATTTCTGTGACATAAGATACGTATATTACAAACCCGTATACTTTTATTGTTGATTTTGCAGTTTCCTATCAGACGGACACATTTAACGGAAGCCTGATAATAAAAGCTGGACCCTACTCCTCGTACAATACAGATTATTCAGATAAACAGTCGGTAGCTTACCAGTATTTTTCTAGGACATTTTTATATCAGGTATGACATATCACCTTCACATTATTGTTTGTATGTGTACTGATTTAGTCCCTGAATATGCATATAATGTAGCGCTCTGTGTCAAAGTTTGTTTGCATTGTATGTTCTCCCCATGTCAGAAATTTTTACTTATATAGAGATGTAACCAGTTTAAGGGAAGTGCCACAAATTTTGTCCCATACATGATATTCAAGGCCATGACAGTGAGTGAAACTGGTACCCCTGTTGACTCTCGCTTGTCAAAGAGGTACCAGTTTACATAATCGACAGCGTGAGTTTCACATCTAAAGCCGGACGCAGGACACACTATCTTGGGTTGACGTGGTACCGGGAGCGAACGTTTTTACTTAGAATTAGGAAAATACACATCATTTCAAAATGTGTTGGCATTCTAAGCATGAAGCCCGTGAGGATCCGGATTAGAATAGGTCGTAAGGGGCGGTCCTTCGGATGAGACCGAAAAACCGAGGGCCCGTGTCACAGCAGGTGTGGGACGATAAAGATCCCTCCTTGCTCAAAGGCCATAAGCGCCGAACATCTATAGACCTAAAGATNCTCAAAGGCCATAAGCGCCGAACATCTATAGGCCTAAAGATTTGCAGCCGGTAATGGTGAGGTCTCCATAGTAGTGAAAAATTCTCGAGCAGGACGTTTAACAATATACAACCAAGCAAACTTCAAATTCTACTTAAAGATGGGCGATGTCAGTGCACAGCCTATCCCAGTTTCTACTTAAAGATGGGCGATGTCAGTGCACAGCCTATCCCAGTTTCTACTTAAAGATGGGCGATGTCATTGCACCAAGCCACCAGTCTTCTAACTTACCGATGGCGATCTGCCACAACATCCAGTCCAAATGAGGGGCTGTATTGCACAGCCTATCCCAGTTTGGAAGTCTGAAATGGATCATGTATTCATGAATTAGGAATTCAAATATTTAATATGATACAAATAGGCGAAGGTAACATCGTGTTAAACGTAATCATAATCCCAAAAAAAAAAACATATACAAAATCGAGTTTAGGGCAACAATTATTTCGAGTTGAATTCCAAAATAAATACTTTTTTCATCCATCAGTTGTATATCTGATAGTTTACCCTATTTATGTAAAGTATATTTGACTTTACGAGAAACACTATAACAATTCCACAAAATGTACTTTTTGTTGACAATGTGATGAAACGTGTGTGCACGTGCATGCGAGTGTCTTAGCTGACTCATTGTAATTTAATACGACTGAATTAATTCTCTGTCAATTGGATTGATACAAAAGTATGTAATTAGATCACCCTCACTTGAAAACAACAGCTGATTGACATGTACATACGCATTATGCATATTATATGAATCTGTGTTCTTATGCGATTCGGTGAAGTTCGGCCTCTCTGGCTCTATAAGCCACCTGAGAATTCCAGCAATTGTCTTCTATATCCCCTTTGCTTCGCAGAAAATTAAAATTGGACATCACTTTTCAGACCGCTGATATTAGCAATAAAGCCCCGACTTAATAATACCCTGCTCGTCAGCAATATCAAAGCTGGCAGAAAATCCATGGTTTCATCTATTTTTGTACCAGAAGAAAACTTGTTACAAATGTCATGTGTTGTTTCCGATACTAATCCTGGTGTATCGTAGCCATTCTGTTTTCATTAAACTGGGATCTACCAATTTGTATCGATAGACTGGGAGAATCCTAAAATTGTGCAGAATACAAAGCAATTCTGATTATACATCGTACAGATTGTCTCATTCTAAACCCTGACGTACACACGGTATTCAAAATTAATACTCCATCATCCTCTAACATTACATTTCTATGGTTACTTACTGAGACTTATTAATTTCATGGTTACAAGGAATCTCGTTTTGATAAATATAGATGATATACAGATCTACCGGTATTTCAATACGCCATTCAAAATGGGCAAGCAAAATCCAATGACGGCTCGATTCGAACATATGTAGCGAACAGAACTATCGTTTATGGTTTTACGAAGCACAAGGCCAGCAAGAACAGAAGTAGTGAGCTTGGTATATATATGTAAGACTCCAAAGTGCGATGGTGGCCCCGCCATTGACCAGGGTATTAAATGTGTTTTAAAACCGAAAATTGGTTTTGAAGAATTTCATCTTTTGCAAGATCAGTTGGAATGTAAGTTGCGATTTACCAAATGTGGAGTTATGTCAGCTGAACCAAACATACTCCGCGTGTAACCTATCTAATTCTTTAATTTACTTCTGATTTACGAACAACCACAGAAGAATAGGTTTTACGCCTCTTTTAGCCTTAATTTTTCTGATTTTGAAATTCTTCTTATACTTTTTATCAAATTCGACAAGGTATCACGTTCTTCTATTTTATATTTGGTCCAGTTTCTGGCATAATCTTCGATGAATTTCATGATGGAGATGAAAGCTTTTTTCTATTATGGTAGATTCAAAGTCTTCAATGGTCAAAGTATTAAAAGTTTTTATTGACAGGGTATTTAGTTTTTACTATCATAGAAGACAAAACATTTAAAATTTTCTTTAATTAAAGAACATTACAGATATCAAGTGTTTACTATATCATATTCTCAAATGTCGTTAATCAAATATACCATCAAAGTAGGCCATTTGAATAATTAAAATGTTTACTATCATAATAGACCAAAAATAGTACTCTATTAAATGACTATTCAAACACACCCAAGTAGATACCTATCCATAGAAAAGTTTTGCAATATAATTTAAAACTATTGGAAGTCAATACCTTGACAATATTGTTTGCCATGGAAGTACAGGTTGTCCCATTTTTACATTCAGGGTTATACACCGAGCACCAGAACTTTAGTATATCCGTAACACTGATCCTTCAAAAATGGCCGGGGTACTTTGACGAGATTCTGTCACTTCCAACAGTTGGTTATGACGAATGCATTTGGTAGGCGTGGTCAGACTATAAGCTGTTCTGGTTTTTGCATTGCTGATGTTTATTTCGTAACACAGTGTTCTGAAAAAAACAATAAAGGTGCCTTTGTAGCTTTGACTGGGTTCAACTAAGTTCAACTATCACCCGTTTTGTTTAAAATACGACATTAGTGTTATGACAACTCTTATATGAGATTACTTAAATATGAATTCCCTCATACCTGGAACTACAGGCGCAGTTGACGGCAAAGCTTCCCTGTGGATAAACGTAAAGACATAAGTTTTTCGTTGAATGCTATTTTCACTATTTTCAGGACTGTGTCAGACCATGAAACAAGTGTTCTACGAGCACAATGTGTGCTCATACAGGTAGAAACATATAAAAGCCGTCCACGAAAATTATGTACAATTGAAAAAAGTATGGTAGACAATTCCGTATGCTAATTTTGGTGGAAAAACTTCTCTCACCCAAAATCGTCTATTCCTTTTCAAATATTGATTTTCAGAAAGATATATAAATGATTATTTTGCATCTTAGAAATGACCGTATTGTTCCCTTGAAAGTTACAATAGGAACACACGTATATAGTAATTGAATTTTCACACCAGGAAGCCAAAAATGAATGAGACATAGTGTAAAGATTCATAATCGTTTTAGATTTAGAAATAAATACAGATAAATGCATAAAATTGACATTTTAACAGAAATGACATTGTATGGTTATCTGTACTCATTTTGATTCTTTTGAAAATTTTCCATAAAATGAGCAACACTACAATGTATCCTTTGATGAGAATTAATGAAACCATATCATTATATAGCATGTTATACAATTGCGACATACTTCATTTCACAGACCATTAGAAAAATTATTTTGTGATATTCATTCACAATAACGTATGGTGAAGTACGTTCGAAATAACATTCAGAAAGTTCTTTGCTTAATGCAATTTACAAATAGCAATCAAAATTTAATTTTGTTAATCAAAAGGTAATAACATTCATAAAACTGACTGAGTGCTGTAATTTTTATTGAGATTTGGTGACGCTTCAATCACTCCACTTCGAAAACCGGAAACAAGCAACGACACAGCGATGATTCTGTCCAATTGTAGACGTTTATTGATGATGTGAACTTTATGGTAAAGAGGACGCCAGTCAGTCTGCCCATTTTCTGGTCTGTAGTACAAAAACATAACAGTTCAAGTTACATAACGTTTCATCTTAAAATCGACCAATTAAAACACTCCAAGTAATGTGTAAAATACCTGATCTCGTTAATGGTTTGTAGAACTGAATTGTGATCGATATGGACTTTGTGTAAATATTAAATCATCTGAAAATAATAAAATTGTATAATCATTCTAGCAATTGAATCGAACACACAAAAACAAAACATAGTTTTGCGCCTTGATTATTTAAAACTATCATACAAACTTTCGTAGCCTCCAAGTGACCCATTATATGTACACAGCATGCAGTGCTAAACTGTTATCCCTAGTATAAGATTTTAGCATTTGTTTAGAATCATGACACCTGGACAGAGTTTTTGCTTCTTGTGACTTTCACTGGCCGGGTGTTTGGTGAAAGAACAATCACTACTTGCATTAATCGTCTTTAGGTTTGACGTTGTGTGGAGATTCAGAATAGGAATTTGGAACCCTTGGTTTCAGAGTGGATCTCCTTAACTGCTAAGTTACAGAGCAATCACCCTAACTGCTAGTCACAGCGACTGGGCATAGGAAATGTTATCAGCAGACGGAGAACAAATGAAGACATGGATTCAAGAACAGAAAAGCAAAACATATATTCATTGCTCTGATCTGGAAAAGGAGAACATAAGCCGAAGGACTAAACAAAGATTTTTTCGAGAATTTTTTTATTTATTCCTCCTTTAACGGTCAAAAACAGAGAACAGGAATGCAAACTAGACAACAGCCTCCAAATGTACTTTAATAAATGGTGATGATGAATGATGTGGGACCTTGTTTTGGATTGAAAATTTTTAATCTACTTTGATGTAAAAACAAATGTTTTGCAATACAGATGTTATAAAAACTGCTGATGTTCACGGTGACACTGCAGGTTCTTTCAAGTGCAAACTACCTATGGAGCGCCAAATTGATATAATTCATCAGAAGTAGATTTCCCCCAAAATACTAAATGTTTATCTATGGAGACAAGCGCACCAAGCTTTTGAAATGGATACCATTAACGGAAGTTACGAAAATGGCGATAGACTGGCTGGCCAACATGTTGCAGACAACCAAACAACATTACAAACACGTTCTGAAATGAAATCCACAGGGCACGAGAAAAAAGAGAGGGCGTCTAGCGACAAACATATTGTTTTAGGGACGAATCCTAGACGTTGCATCCAAGATCAATCTGGTATGTGGAGGAGGCAGTCCATGAGAGAAATGAAGGCCATATGCCCCTTTGTGTGCGGAAGGACTAATCAAGTAAGCATAACCAATACGGGAAAATAACATATTATGTTATTTCATTGGTATGTCCGTCCTGACAATAAATTGTACGTGTTGTAGTTGATGACAGCAGTCTCTGATTAAATTAGACCCCATCCTTCCCAGCCCAATGTTTTGCTTCCACTATGTTTATTCCAATATTATAAACATGTATTCCTCATTAAAAAAAACAATCAGAAGATAGTTGAAATTACATCATACAGCTATACTTTCCCAGAATACCAAATACCAGTATACTATATTCGACAATGGATTTCCTGGGTCATTCTGCACATATAGAGCTGTGAAAAGACTCATTATTGGAGGACAGTACCGGTCAAAAGGGGATTGCTTATTCCTCCTAAACTCCGGTGTAGTTTTATAGAAATTGAGAGATCGGCTGTTCGTTACCATCAGCTGTTTTCCATCCTACGCATACTAGCTGGTACATTGGTTGTGTTTTTTAAATTTGGCAAAAAATTGCTGTACGTTTTAACGCACGTTTTGATGAGTCAATCATTGCCATTACAGCTTTACAAAACATTATTTAATTGTGATCAAATCACTATTCAAAACTACAATGCAAACATTGAAAATACATTCTATTACTTTACAGTTTCTAACTAGTGTCGCGTTGGCTCAGTGGTAAAACTCTCGCCTCGTGATCGGAAGGTCGTGAGTTCGAGCCCCGTGCCTGAACGGCCGTGTTTAACCTAAGACATTAAAATAGGATGATTGCTCCTCCGCCAAGAGCTAAGCATTTAGAACAAAAAAGCGAAGTTAACATTGTGGTCAAACGTAATCATAATCCAAAAAAAACATATACAAATCGAGTGTAGGGCAACATGGACCTCCGACAAAAGCGAAGGTAGATCAGTGCCATGGAGGAGTAAGCATCCTCTGTTGACCGGTCACATCCGCCCTTAGTCGAAATAAAGTAAACGGGATTACCGTAGTCAAAATCTTAGTTGGAAAATGACTGTCTAACAAGGGTATGAAAACAAATCAGTCAACATATGACTTAGTGATAATTTGGTAATCGCAAACAAGGTCATTATAGCGACCGTAGAATTTGCGAAATGATGACTTTAAACGAGATTCGTTATAACCCTGCAGCATCAACTTTTTATTAGTAGTTGCCTCGCTTTAAAAAGTTCTCATACGCATAGCATGCTCTTGCGTTTCGAATCAACTGGACATATACACACCATAAGCAGGTGATAGTGGTATATTTACTACATAGAAAGGGAAAGTTGACGATTGCAAAGTTAAAGTCAGAAGTGAGAATCACGGGTCTTTCGGATATTGACCTTAAAAACGGAGGTCCCGTGTCGCAAAAGGTGTGGCTCGCAAAAGAACCCTCACTGCTAAAGCCATGTTCTAATTTGCAGCCCTTCATCGGCAATGGTGACGTCTCAATATGAGTGAAATATTCTCAACGGGACGAAAAACAAACAATAATCAATCAATCAATATTACAATTTCTAGATTTTGACTACTGAAATATGGTTATGGTGTGTTATAATTATTTGAATGAAAAATTGTAGAAATTGGTGTTAGATCTCTGATCATTTAATGAAACATTATTAACTTTTGATGGGATCTGTCTGCAACGATATAGATCTGGTCAAGTATTAAAGTAGTAGGCATCGTAACGCCAATACCGGACCAGGTCCATGTAGTCATTCATGAGTAGACCTCATCAAAAGTCAAACATTACTGGAAATATTTGACATTTATAGTATGATATCAATTCAACTTAATTGTTACCTGTGATAAAAATCTGTTTTTTTAATTGAGTATACTCCTGAAGAATTGTAGAAACTAGTCGAGTATACTCAATCGGCCTTCAATATTTTTATTATATATTATATATATATATATATACAGCACGAAATAATCACAACTAGGTACTGAAAATTTTTTCACCCCAGCCCGGGGTCGAACGTGCGACCTACGGCACCCACCGCCTAGCAAGACCGTCAAACCCAGCGCGCTAGACCACTAGGCCACGAAGTCTCCCCTAAAAAAGGGAGTCTTATCATGTTCCTAAGCGCTTCTAACGCACTGAGGCAATCTCACACAGTCGCTCTTGTTCAGAGTTTAAGATATTTTTATAAGGAGAATGGATCTTTCGATGCATTGCATAGAATATTTAATATAAAGCACAAACATACAATTATAACACTCAACCTTAAATTAATCCCTAGGATCTAACGATACATGTGATAATTAATTAATTAACATATACAGCACGAAATAACCACAACTAGTTGTGATTTATTTCGTGCTGTAATGTTAATTAACACCATCGCACTTTGGAGTAACGTGTTAAACCATCGCACTTTGGCGTCCGTTCGTCAACAACCATCGCACTTTGGCGCAGACCATCGCACTTTGGGACGCACCATTCGCCACTTTGGGGCCACCATCGGCACTTTGGACGACCATCGCACTTCG
>CAJDSM010074944.1:5465-21094 GCA_903981925.1 Ostrea lurida
TTCATGCCTATAACCGGGTACCCGGCTAAAAATAAACTTACCTCTCTGCTGAGTGTTGTTTTGTTTTAATATTTTGTAATATGACCCTTAGATCTGATTATCAAGTGTAGTCTGCGAGGAATTGAGGAATATAAGTTCTGTATATGCATTAAAGGTATTGATAGTCAGGTATGCTGAAGTATTGCTTTCAGATAATCAACTCTAAGAGGAGGCAGATATTTTCTATAATATTGATATCGGGGGATTGAGGAAGCCATGGAAGGGTAGGAATGTTGTTATTAGGCTTTAGCGATTATTGAGGCATGAGGTGGAGCATTGTCATCCTGAACCATTTAGGGTTTATTTGGGAAAAAAATTCACTAACACTGGTCACAGGTTCTCATATATATATTGGCGAAGTAAACAGTGATGTATTATTCACTCTCCATATTTCCATCTATGAAAGTCAATAATCCCTGGTCATGGTATGACATGTAATACAACCATTACTTTTAAGTTCCTGCCAGTGTGACGCTTTAGATGGCCAATACACTCGGGAAGATACTTCTCTCGTTTCGTTCTTCAGATTTTCACAATCCCACAACCGCTCATAGTAACTGCCATTTCATCACTGAATATGATCTTACTCTCTCAGCTACTATCCATGTTAATTTATTTCTGGCCCAAGAAACTCGACGAACTCTATCAACTTGTCTGACTCCCAACTTCTTAGCGATAGCTCGCTTTCTCAAGTCATGTTTATGAATAGATTGCTGGATTGTCTTTTGTGACACAGATACATTATTTAAAGTATTACATTACGATATTGATCACTGTTCGTTATCTTAGCCTTTATATTGGTAATATATACCAGCGTTGAAGTACGATTCCCCCGAAATATATGATTGAGTGTCTGAAAACTCCGATCGTCCATCTTTTTAGGTCGGCCTGATTTGCGGTGATATTCAATGGATCCGTTGTCACGATACCGTTTAAGAAATCTACAGATAGTTGCTGGACTGATTTTCAACATTTTCGATATCTCACTTTGTTTGAATCTACACTTAAATATATCCAGTATAATTGCTTTCGTATCATCTGTCGCTTCGTATCCATTGTAAACTAATTGCGGTATATACCAGAAGCAGACGATTGAATACCGGTATCTAAATATTGAAATGCTGACACAGAATTATTCTGACATATGACGACAACATATTATGACGTTGTGTATTCATTGATTTTTTTATTTATAAAAACGTGACGACATGAAACAAAATCCAAAATGGCAGAACATTTACTCACTTTTTTCACCATCCTGTACAACTATGGTGTGACCAGGGGTCCATGTTTGCCTACGTTTTGTTTTGGATACTGTTTAAGAATTACTAGATTTATCGCTGTTCGTAATCTTCAACTTTTCATGCATTGACTTGGCTCTGTTTTTGTGTTAGTATAATGGAACATCAACATTAGAATATTGTAATGAAATTATCAAGAAGTGAATCATTGTTATCCATTATTGTTTAATCAGATTTCTAGTGTCTGCAATTTAGTTGAAAAGTAGTGAGTAATGTACGGGTAAATGAAATTTTGACTTGAAAATCTTTCATAACTGTTAATCCGTTTTTACACTGATTCGACTACAGACTACTCCGTTTACCTGATCAAAGGGACCATAGGTTCAGGGCGGTTGTAACTGGTCAATAGGGAATGCTTACTGCACCAAGGCACCTATCTCACCTCTGGTTTGTCCAAGGGTCAGTGTTTGTCCAACTCTTGTTTTTGTATTCTGTTTGGGACTAACGAGATGGATCACTGTTCATTATCTTTGCCTTACAAATGTACATGATCCCACGGTCTGGAGTCAAACATCTCCAGTGGATTTATAATTTGGCTAACCCCCCCTCCCACCCCCGCTATACATTATTATGCATTTAATATTATATTTGACACTTGAAGAAGACATATGGAAATTGATAAAATTTGGCAGTTTTCCCCCACTTTTAAGGATCAGGGGTGTAACAGCCGTGGGATTTACAATTTTGTCACAAAGATACTTTATACAGAATTTGTAAATAATGGAGATGGCAGTTATAAAGAATTAAAAGTGTCCAATCGCATTAACTCCACATTGGGAAATCGTACTTGCTGCTCTTTTAAAAGATGAAATTCTTCAAAATCCTCAGAGCTAGACAAATAGCATTGCCCAACGCCCGGGGCGACCAATTTTATTGTTCGGGCGAACTAATTTATAATTAGTAGCTGTCAGACGTATTTATCGGGACAGGAAATAAAGAATAAAATGTTCGTTTGGTGCTTATCATAACTGAAAAAAACAACACGTGATGAATTATTTAGACATCGCTTGTACTCACTTTCCCTCGCAAACCTTCATGTTTTGATTCTAGAAAATGTATAAATGCCGGAGCCGGTGGAGATTAGCACTTCAATCAATGATTCACCTCAGATATGCCTATATTTATTTGACATGCAAGCTATTTCCTTAAGTATAATATCAATGTAAGCAGCTGTCACAGGGAAATCAACACGTATCGCTCCTTTTTTCACATGTTCCCTATTCTGGGTTTGAATTGGTGCAATTCCCGATTGGTGGTATCAAAAATATCATTCGAAATCGGATTGTTAAATAAGTGCTAAATGTGGATCTGGACGCAAATTGTTTGAATGCTAATAGATGTAAGGATTTCATAAAAGTGATTACTGATTAAATACGTTTACGACAGCTGCTGTTAATTAGGAAAATGTTGTTTTCTTTTTAACCAATGATCATAAGTCAGTGGATGATTAAATAGATGATTATGATTTTGTGTTATCTCAAGTTGTTGTTGCAGGGGTTTCAACAGTCACGTTTATAGGCAGCATTTTGTAAATTATATGGCATCTGATGTGTTTCATAGCCATTGTTAAGCCGCTTTTCACACACTATTTGACTACGGATTGTTCCGCTTATCTGATCAACACTATGGACGCATGGGTATCGGGTTATAGAAATGCAGTGCACTTGTAGGTCAGATCCCTGAGGTATTTAAAATCAAGTCGTTACTGGAATACAAATCAAAGTATGCATATTTGGATAATTGGTGTAGGAGACATTGCACAAATAATTAAGTAAGCAGTATTTAACTATTTACCATTGATAATGTAACCTTGATCAATCTAAATGTGCATATGCAATGTATTATAAAGTACATGTTATATGCCATGAATGTTAACACGTTAAGTGTAGTGAAAGTTTTATGCAAAATCGGCATTGATATGTGTAACATATATTGGAGCCTATATATATGACTTTCTAAGCGCTATACTCAAGATTGATTTCGGGTACGTATTGTTAGTATCATTTTATCGCAGCCTGAGTAATTTTATCGTTTGTTTGCTTTTTCATGCGCAATCATCACAAAGACTTTTATTGTCTTTAAAGCCCAGATATTATTGTAATGATTTGGAGCTACAAAATATCACGAATGCCAGGTAGTTATAACTCCCCCTCTCAACTCCCGAGTTACTTGTGCAATGCTCTTTTTGTTACCGTATAAGATTTACATGATGGGAACATCAGTTTGACTTCTGCTAGAGTTTTCTTACACGGTGACACGAGAGCAGGACGATATACTCTTTATAAGTTTTAGGCTTCCTCTTTACGATGTGTGTACGATACTTTCTCCATAAAGGGTTATTTTTCTACAAGAATGTTCCAGCTCCGGCTAGTCTAGTCGATATTTGCATGAGTCTTTGTGTCGATATCTTATAAGTGTAGACGATTTAATGCGACTTGAATATAAATATCGGCACTTTAAACTTTTGGATTATTTGTCTGTTTGTTCTCATAATTTCAACTTCTCTCCATTTCTCTCAATAAGACGTGGTGTTGGTGAAAAAGCTGCACATGTAACGGTGATAAAATATCATGTTCCGCGGACTTCTTATGTTTTGTTGTCATCCTATATCTATGAATAGATTAGTCAATGACTAGAGAACAAATTGTACAAGTTGTAGCTTATTAAAACAATATTAACTCTACATTCCATTCTTGCAATCATCATCAAACTTTTTAACAATGCCGATATACCCCGGTACTAAAATAGGAGTACGAAGATTGAAAGATTCCAATACAATATCAGCTCAACATGAACCCGATATATAACGAGTTCCCTATCTCACATTTATATGACTATTTACATTCCCTCGAAAATGATTTCATAAAAAATAATATGAATACTTTTAAAATTTTATTTTGAATTTGATTGTATCAAAGTATTGTGCATACGTGCACACTAGACTGAACGACATCAATTGGACATGTCTTCGATATTTATACGAGACTAAAACATTTAAAATCCTCGAGGCAGTTTGGCGAAGACATTTCTGTAACATGCACATACATATGTTAAATATCTAGACGATACTTTAAGAATCGTGGGTATTTACAATTGGCCAGCATTCGTGGTACCAACCTTTCACAGTGTAACCGGGGCATAATTATCCGTTCCTATGCCCAGTCTATAAATCATTTTGCATACCGAGTAATAATGACAGATGTTGAATAAACCAGTTTGATACATAGGTAACATTTTTTTGTTTTACAGATGAGTGACGTCACACCTGTTAACAGAAATGTCATCAAGGTATATTTTCTTTTTTACTGCCTAAGGACAATATAACTGATTTCTATATCTACCTACCTACCTACACTTGCGTGCCAAATTGAAAACCATGTTTTGTTTTGTTTTTCAATTGAGTCTTCCAAGATCATATTGTTCTGACATGAATCAAAATTTACCACTAAATGAAGAATTTAATGGGCTTCATTACAATATATTGGAAACACTTTTTCATTCAACCTTTGCAAAAATATGCTATCTGAAACCCAAAGTAAGGTTTTGAAAACTTTTTCTCTATATATCCTTTACAAGAATCGAACATAATAACTAAGTTGCCTGATATATTCATAAAAGTTAATAATCACCGTTTGGAGAAAAAATCAATGGAAACAAGTGCAAAGCTTACTGATTCTAATGGTAAATGCTCATCTGAACCTATCCAGGAATAAAAACACTTGAGCTCGTAAGGATAAAGCGGATTTAAATGAAATATATAGTACAAAAATGTTTTGTGGCTTTTAATTTGGCACGCAAGTGTACCTGTGTGTGTGTGTGTGACTTGAAAAATCTCGTTTCTTGGGACTTGACACCTACTGCTTATATTTTTCAATCAGACCTTTTCATTCCTCAGAACTTATTACTCATCAAATGTGGAAAGGACGTTAAATGTCGTCAAAGAACTATCAGCTACCCTAGAGAAGCCCGACTTTTCATTGGAGCTACAACAATATGTATCAAGATACCATCCCCAGTATCAGAATATCCTGGAACAGATACAACGGGATATTTTGGGACATGAAATTTGTGTTCTCGTGGGCGGTATGTCAACAATTTCGCTACTCGAGTATTCTTTTTATGTTTCCGGTTTTCCGAACCAAGCAATATGTCTCCCGATCCTATTTATTGAAGATTGGGATGGTAATCCAATTTTTTCACGTAGTTTACACAAATAATAGGTCCGACCAAATAATGTCTTTGTTAAGCGTGGATGATTTTCTGGAATTTTTTGTTCGTTACTCATTGCATCCGAGTCACTAAGAACCTGTAAATCGTCGTCTTCTACATAAGCTATGTCGCTTTTAATGCACCAGACATGCATTTTGGATAAGTGGTACATAAGGCTGAAATAAAAAAGAAAAACAAAACCCTGGCGTTACTTACAATGAATTGAACTGCTCGTATTTTCTAGATTTTCGGTTTTTGTAATATATTTTAATTTCTTTATTTTTTATATTTTCATTAAATTCTATTGGTAATAAATTAGGCTTGTCTTACTCATCAAGCTACATATTTATGTTTTCAGCATTTGAAGTCAGAACAAAGACTATTAAACTGGAAGTCAATTATATTCCACCTTCTCCAGAAAATATAATACTGTTTGTTTTCGATCCCCGGTTTGTTTAATTAGCTTGCACAAAATAAACATAGATCATCTATTTATTTGAGACATCTTAAATCAATATTAATATGTCGTAAACAGGGTTTATGAATAACCTTTTGATGATTCCAGGACAATATTGAAATAAGAAATGAATATTATATTTTTTCGGGTGATGGAGGTATAACCGAAATTTGGAGGGTAAAACTGCAAACTTTTACCGTCCAAAATTCCGTTGATAACCTGCACATCACCCGAACAAAATATAAGATTTAATCCTTATCATTTAATTTTATATTATAACAACAAAATAATGTCTATTAGACTTTAACTGTTGTTCAGGTTTGTGATCGAAAACTCACCTCAATTTTAAAGGTATTTTAACCAATGAGAATCAGCGCTATGCTATGATTTTGTATTTGCTGTAATAACGCATGATGATACAGTCTAGATCCGTTATCAATGTAACTGTACACGTTCATCATCGACTAAAGAGTTATTGACATAAGGAACACTTGACAATCTATATTTATATTTTTGCTGTGTGATACTCGGACCATCGTAAAGGCTGTCGGGGATATAATTTCATCCTGATAACAACACATACACACAACTATGCTTACCCCAATTCCAGTAAGCAGATTGATACCTGGAAGTTAAAAGTTGGTGTTTAAAATCTGAACATTGACACGTAAAGCTTACTTCAAATATATATTTTTTTTCTGATATAGGCGAACGATGTGAGGATAAACATCAATTTTTATCAAAATTTTGTGGTGATTTGATCACAATAGAATCCTACAGAAAAATGAGGAATGCCACCTTCGTGATTAAAACTGGAGACTCCCCTGCGATCACAGTTTTTAAGCAAGGACAACAGATTCACAACCTGTCGTGTAGAGTTGGAAATCTTCAAATGGATGAACATAAGTTAATGAGAGACCATTTAGATTGGGTAGCAAATGATGTATCAATACTTCGAGGTTGCTCTGTTGAAATCTTGAAAAGATATAAGTGTAAGGTACGTATAAATATATATTTAATTTTTAATAATGACTATTCACATGTTCGTTTCAACAAACATGTTTAAAGACACTCTCTGGTCGTTATGATAACGTTGTAGTTTGTCCTTACAATATACCACTGGGGTTTAGTATTGTTTGCCTTCTTTCATAGGAGTTCATCTTTTTTGTAATGCACTGATTTTGACGGTGGATTTCTCCGTTTACATGGTGAAGCCTATGGGCTCACGGCGGGTGTGACCGGTCAACAGGTTTTGCTTACTTTTCCTGGTCTCACCTCTGTTGTGTCCAGGGTCCTTTCTTTGTCCAACTCGTGTTTTGTATTTAGTTGTGACGTACAACATTGGTCACTGTTCGTTATCTTGCTTTTATGAAATATTATTCCACATAGAATCGGTCTGTATATACACGGAAGTATATAGTGTTGCGTAATTTTTATCGTATGTGATTTCAGGTGAATGCAACATTTCTTGATGTTCCTGATGATTTAAATGGAATTGTGTTCAAAAGGGACTATTTGAGGCTAGTGGGCTGTTTTATTTTCGTGATGGAGATCAATAGTATTAACGACATTCAGGTAAATGTATTTGTACACATTTTAAAGTATTTGAATATTGATTAAGATAATGTTTCAACCTGAGAAAATGTAGTTTCTATGCAATTTCAAAAATATATTTCCTATTACGCTCTGTAAGTTCATTAGATTATGAATTTGATCGCTACTATCTTCATTTTTCATATGTTTTCAAAAATCCATGCCACTCTGTGGTTCAGAATATTCAGTAGCTCATATGTTGTTGTCACATGATCGTGCCTTTCACATGACCTTATACATGTATTCATCGCTTAATGGTCAATACAAAATAGGCATAAATCATTGTTAGTTTACTTCGCCATTTTATATTTACTAAAACGTATAGCGAATTTGACAGGACTTTCCCAATATTGGTAATATTAGGGAGATTTTTGTAGATCGTCAACTTTTTATAACGATGGTTGAGAACAGTACTTCATAACAACACTCTATATTCCTTACACAAGAATCAAACAATACATAATTTCTTGTCTAGTCCTGCACATGTGTCAAAGTGTTGAATGCACAAACGTGGCTTATTGTACAGCGTGCATACGCACATCAATGACGATGTTGGAGTACATAACAAAACAACCATAGCACATTGAAAAATGAAAGTACACACGCACGCACCCCCACACACATACATTCATACATACATACATACATACATACATACATACATACATACATACATACATACATACATACATACATACATACATACATACATACATACATACATACATACATACATACAATCATTTGACAAGTAGGCCTATACATGCCTATATTGGACAGCGGTCATGAATAGCGACAAGATATTCGGAAATTTTCTTTGCGGGCACAGTTGTAAAGACTTGCATTTGATGACTCATTATTTCATCTTGACGTCACATAGTGTGAACTGTATTTAGAACATTGTTTGTATAGTTCTTTTTATGGTATTTTTTGTATAGATCTGTAATTTTCCCCGAGTAACTTTATATCTGCTGTTATTATCGAAAAAAGGTTATTCATAAATATTTTTTTTTTTACATCTTGACGATACTGAATGTTTTACAAAAATCTTTAGAGATCAAGAAAGGTACTCGGCAATATTATATTGGATCTCAACAAAATCAGACCATTTGATGCTGGAAAAGTAATAATCGTCTTGAACAATCAGTGGAACAGACAATCTGAATCTCCTGCGACTATAATCCACCCCTCACAGCCAAGAACCGAAACACCAGCCCTTGTGATTACAGATGTCATGCCCGTTATCAAAGTCAAAAATGTTTTCGATATCCGCTTACTTCAGGTTTGTAAATAAAAGAATCAATGCTGTGTACATATATTCTGTCGTACAATAGGATTTTTGTAAGTTCATCTGTGTTCTCAATTATATTATCCACCGGTTTTGTACAGGATAACCCTCAGTTTGATGATTTTGCTGATCGAATCAAGAGAGAGGTTCTGTTTGGCGAAGACGACCAAATGAAGATTCATCTTCAGTAAAATGTTTCCTTATTATCACTCTTTCACATTTTATTTTTTTTAAACAGCAACAGAAATAGTTCAGTTATGATATGCTCTTGCTGAATTTAGATTAACTTCGACATATGAATGATTATGTCATTTTAAGAAACAAGTAGCGACAGGTAAAAATCAGTGAAATTATACTGTTGTTGAATTTAGATTATATTCAATATTTGTAAGATTTATTATACGTTTGTCAACAACATATAACTCAGGAAATATTTCTATACAGAAATATACCATGGAAAACATATTATATATTCTATTGTTAGATTCCTGCGAGAACTGGCGTGTGATGCTATCAAAAGTATATGTGTAAAGGAAGGACTCGTTGAAGCAGACGACCCGGTGCAAGAAGAAAAAATACAGAAGGTCTCCAAAGCCTTGTCTGATATTCAGCAAGGATATTCCAAAGTAGGTCTTTGGTAACGTTTAAACTGATCAATATAACTTTATTTGTAATAATATATAATTCAAAATAATGTAAAGCAGAAAAACAAAACTTGGATAGTCACGTATATGACCAATAGCTTTGATTTTGCGTCCATCTTTGTGCTCCGTCTTTCGACTTGTTGTCATTCTTTCAAGGCATGTGATCCCGTCTCAGATGTGTCCGTTCTGCCTTATATTCTTTAGATTGAGATTGACAATTGTTTGCTGTCTTCATTATTCGTGCCATTTGGCACCATATGAAGATTAAATCACTTGAATAACCCCAAATTGATAATATCTATTTCCCCATTTCATAACTTTCCGCTGTATATCATTTTGCACATTTTCAGTATCTGATTCAGAATATCATCGGGACATGAGATACAAGATTTAGTTCCTATAAATGACTGGACTATGACGTAGGGGAGCTGCTGAGACTTGATATACAATTCAGAATCATCCATATGTTTTACGCACTTTTTTTAAACATAGACAATAACGGCAAACTAACAACTCAGCTTTATGACAAACAGAAGGATTTCAGTTCCCCTTCGTCAACTTCCCATATACTAGTGTATTGTATCTACGTCTCTCACCTTCATCGATGTATAAGACCTTGATATGCGTATGATCAGTTTTTGGATTAAGGAAAGTTACTTACAATCAAGCTGATACAGGGATTTCAAACTTTACGTTTAAAGTGAATATTTTGCAACTTCTATGATCGTAGTTTGCCATTACAACCTGCCATTATGCCAGTTGCTATCTGACGTGTTTCAAAACAGTTGTTAGACTGTTTTTTATACGCTGATTTTGACAGCGGGTTACTCCATTTACCTGATCAAAGCAACAGTCTCAATGTGGGTGTGATCGGTCGACAGAGGATTCTTACAATCTGAAACGTTCTACTTTACCATGTTTCCGTTCGCTCACTGTGCGTTCTCCTTGAGTTCACTTTCAGTTTTGCGTTCACTGTGCGTTCCACGTGCGTGGGCTATTCGTTCAGTCTTTTATCATTGTATTTTTCATTCGGAACTTTAATTGAATTATTACGAAGTCATATGTTGACTGATTTGTTTCATACCCTTTGTTAGACTGTCATTTTCCTACTAGATTTCACTACGGGTAATCCCGTTTATTTTATTTCGACTAAGTGCTCACGGCGGGTGTGACCGGTCAGCAGAGGATGCTTACTTCTCCATGGCACCTGATCCTACCTTCGCTTTTGTCGAAGGTCCGTGTTGCCCTACACTCGATTTTGTATATGTTTTTTGATTTATGATTACGTTTGACACAATGTTAACTTCGCCTTTTTGTAGCGAAAAGATCTAACTCATACATGTGGAGAGGTAAAATGAAATTTTGTCAACTATGTAAAATGTACATAAATGTAAGGTTGAAAATAATGACGATTAATGACAATACGATTATCAGCTATTTTGGGATGAAGTTAATTCTCTAATTTCTTGAAAATTATTGAGGGGAATGTTTGATATAGAAAACAATATATGTTACATAATGTAACAAACTTGTTGAAATCGGGAAAATGCACTCAAAATCAACTTTCAATCCTGTCTACAACAAGTGCGTATCTTTTGGATTAGAGAAAGCCAACGATGGGAAGGAACAAAATTAGAAGCTGTCTTTTTAAAAAAAATTCTTGCAAAAACTTTAAAAAGCTGTTGTTAAAATTTGATAAAACAATATTTGAATTAATGACTGGTGTAGGACAGGTGAAAGATTTAAGATAATAAATTTCTACAAAATAAACTTCTTGCGCACGAAATAAGATTCGTTACCAGAAAATGAAAATTCACCCCCACGACATTTTAGATTAAAAAGCAGGCTACATGTATATGTTTATATCAAATTTCCCTGGTACGTAGAACAGGGGATTATGGGACAAGATAGTTATCGAATGAATACCTACATTGCATAGATGCCATGAGGAGTAAGCTTCCTCTGCTGCCGCTCACATCTCGGCCGTAGCCCGTAATCTAAACAAAGTAAACGGGGTTCCGTCCGACAAATCTGTATGAAATAACAGTCTACACAGGACATGAAACACTTTCAGTCAACATATGACGTAAGTGATAATATTGTAATCCAAACCAGATCATTGATAAGGCGACCGTAGAATTTGGAAATGATGACATTTAAACGAGATTGTTTATAATGACCTGCCTGCAACTTTTAATTATGTAAGTTGAGCCTGATTTAAAAAGCCCTACGCATGGCATACCTTGCTACGAATCAACTGAGAGACATAAACCCATAACAGGTGATAAGTCATCATAAGACTGTAGGCTGAGCTTTTTTGAGAATCAAGCTGCGCGAGGACTATCACGTAATTTCTGGTTAATACTGACCCATCATGCAAACATATTGCATCATTATCAGACTGAAACACCTGTCCAGTTGAAAATTTTTGTGTCAAATTCAGATATTTGAAACGGGTTGGTACGGGTATAATTTTGTGGCGGAGAGGAATGATTAAATCAAAAGCATGATTTTACAGTTTTCTATTTTCAATCCAGAAATCTTCTATTTTTATATCCCTAACCTGTATTACGTTTTAAAATTATGGATCAAGTTAATAAGGACTGTGGAACTAGTTCACAGATATTGTTTTATGTTAATTTTGTTGAGTATTTTTTCTAAAACAGAATGACATTATTTTTAAAAAGTCCAATCAACTTACCGATTTCGTTGGCAAAAATCAGTATTTTATACCAGATATTAAAAATGACCGAAATCCCTTACTTTTTAGCTCACTGATGCCGGGCTCAATAGCTTTCTGATCAAATATTTTGTCCCGCTTCTGCTCGTCGGCGTCGTGTCGTCGTCGGCGCGTGCGTCCGGCGTCGTGTCGTCGTCGGGTAACCTTCAACATTTTCAACTTCTTCTCAGAACCCGCTGGCCCAAAATTCAACCAAACTTGGTACCATCATCTTGGGTGAAATGGGGCGTTCAAATTTTGTTTCATGAATGGTATCAGGGCCCTCTCAAAGGGGATGATATACACGAAAATGCAAAAATGTGTGTCAATAAAACTTCTTTTCTCAATGAACCTGGGGCCATGCAAAGGCTGATAATTAATAAGGAAGTTGTTCCTCTTGATATTGAGGGCGATTCAATGTTTGTTCAATCAATACCCCCGGGTGGTACGATGGGGCCGACAACAGGGGTATGTTCCAATAATGTGACTTATAATTATATGGGAAAATCTTTAAAAATATCTTCTTCTCAAGAACGCATTTAGGCCAAGGAAAGCTGAAATTTATGTATGGAAAGCTTCCCTGAATAGAGATTCCAAGTTTGTTTTCAATCAAGTGACCCGGGGTACTGATGGGGCCCCACTAGGGCTCTAAAGTTTTACATATGATTTATTAGGAAAGATCCTTTAAAAATCTTCTTCTCAAAAACCACTGGGCCAGGAAGCCTGAGAATTATATGAAGCTCCTGATATAGAGGAGATTCAAGTTTGTTCATCTGGACCCCCCCGGGGTACTATGGGCCCAATAGGATAAAAGTTTTACTGCAGATTCTTTAAAATATCTTTTTCATGTTGAACCAGAGAGGTGGATGGTTTTACTGAAGAGCTTCTGATATGGAGTAGATTTATGTTTGGTTCTAGCGAAGCCTTTCCCACGATACTAGGTTAATTTAGTCATCAGTGGTACATTCTAAGATTCCAAAACTAACTCTCTCTTTTTAGTGAAGCAGTCTGTGCTCAGCTGAGCGATGTGGCCCTGCTTCTTGTTAAAAATTCCATTTTAAATTTTTTTTGAGACAGAGATCTGAAATGACCTAATTTTATTTAAAAAATTGACTACTCGGCTTGCAAAATGTATTTGAACGCTGATAATTCGATACAGTGAAGTTTTTGCCGTTATATTCAAGTGCGAGTAAAGGTCATTATGTATTTCCATTACAAGTTATTTTTTTTTGTCATATGTGTATTGAAAAGAGTATTAATTAATATCTATTGCATGTATGAATTGTTGTATTCCTTAAGTTTGGATAGTTTAAATTGAATATAATCTGAGGTATAATTTTAAAGTTCGAAAAAGGTCTGTTAAACACTGAGCTCGAAAACTAGCATGAAACCCATAACCACTTTTTAAATTTCCCGATTCTCTTTCAGATGTAGGAAACGAAAAATCATTCCCCTAAAAATTGATTTTATGCTACTTCAACCTTCCCAGACCTCTTTAATGACAAATATAAAGGATAAGTTTGACATTGGCATAAGTCGAGTCGATTCACGTTTATATATATAAGTTACTGTGTTTAAGTCTGCCATGTGATGAGTCATATTATACAACTATAGCATGTTGATGAGGTCAAGTTCAATGGTTTATTTAAGCACCAATCCTAGTACAATTGACCTGAGATACGCAGTTTTCGAGTCTATATTTGTAATCAGGTTTGGTGCTATAGACCATGAATTGACTCTGAAATCAACATGCTATAATTTTGTTTTATGTATTTGTTAAACAGTTGAGCTCAATAAGCTATACAATATTTAGTAGTAATAGCAACGCTTATATCAATTTACACTGTAATTGTGACGTCACATACTGGAAAGCTGAATAGGCTAGCACTCGTAATGTATGACTCACAATAGAAAGCTGAAAGGGATAAGAAAGTGTGGCTATTTTACGGAAACCATCAGGTCCAAGTACTCTATTTAGGAACATCAGGTCAGATTAACTCTAAATTTAAGGAAAAGCATGCATCAATCATGTTTATATATAAAAGTCATGGTTGGGTGTGTGTTCGAACAATAAAGAAGAATTAACCATAGAAAAATAATAATAGATAAAATCCAAATCTGAAGCAGTGTCTGTCAGATTATTTTGAGTTAATAGTGAAGAATTGTAAGTGGCTGTATTTCACTTTAACTAAACGAATGATGTTTACATTTTGCTGATCTTTTAGAAATACCCTTGAGCATGTAATACGATAAAAATCAGATCAATCATGTAAAATTTGAAGTATTAGCTTCAGATACGTCTCCCAGTCTCCTTTAACAAAGACGCATGTGTATGGTTTTTCCGGATTAAACGCGACACATATTGCGTTGAAACACCCACAAAATGATGCGTTTACGCAAGATCTAATTGCATTTATACGCACATGTTATTGGCAATCGCAAAATATATTGTGGTCAACGCAAGATAACCATTAAGCCCCGGCCGAGTTCGCGGGGCCCTAATGATCGCAGCTATTACGTCCGTACCGAAAAGTTTTAAACGTGATAGCTCAAAAAGTGCACAACAATAATATAGATGTTGGACAGTGTAATATATTTCATTGAGGTCAACGCATCCCTCCCATTAGAGGTTCGAACTTCTCTCGCTCTTACGTTTCAGGCAATTGAAACCCCTCACCTCTCCTTCCACTGTACCAAGTCCAACACCCCGCTTACTTGCACACCCCTCAGCAACCCACCCCCTCCCACCACCACCCACGGCTCTCGCCACACACACATTATTCGAAACTTTAGGGCAAACACAAATGAACAACATCCAGTGTTTAAGGCTCTCCTTTTGTATTTTGGCATACCAAACACACATTTCCTGATTCTCAACGCTCAGATAATTATGTAACTTTTCATGAAAATTACTGACAGTTCAGTTTGCATCACAACACTAACACGTAATACATTTTACTAATCAAATAAATTGAACCCTATCCAACCAGATAGTGTATATCTCAATAGAGGAAGCCTCCTCGATTTTCGCTTTCGAGTGTATGGATCTTTAATTTATAAAAAGGGAATGTACTAAAACAAGTTTGCAGAAACTGTATGGCAAAGTTTGGGGAGACTAGAGTGCTTATCCCTAATGCTACTGGTTGGGAGAGAATATAAGACAGCTGTGAGTCCAGGCAACTGTGTGTGTATGGTTTTGTTTGTGTGGTCTAGTTTTGTATGGGGATCTGTGAACGAAAATAGAAGCAAGGGCATTCATCAGAGATCATTAAACCTTGCACACACGTTCCCCACACATAAGGAGAGAGGATCACCCTGCAGACCATTATTCATAAGGGTGCAAATCAAAGATCAAGTCGAACTTAGTTGAACTGTTGCT
>CAJDSM010074952.1:0-12757 GCA_903981925.1 Ostrea lurida
GCCCCAGGTGTACCCCTACAGCCCAAAACTGAGGGCGGGAAATATAGTCCTGAGCCCTCTATCTTACCTGCATACTCATTTCGTTGACTCTTCAAAGGATAAAGGTGTTATTAACCTTCGTTATGACCTTTATGTGTGAAAATTCGAAACTTTTCAGGTGAGCTAAATTACTTTAAGGGCCTGTGGAATCCATTTAGTGACACTATCTGCTTGAGTTCGTTGTTGTCTTGTCTTTAATAAATGTTGTTTGATTCCATGACCCCTACTTTGCTAGTTATAGGGTTCTGAAATGTGGCCCGACCCTCTTGGGGCCCCAGGTGGTACCCCTACAGCCCCAAACTGAGGTTCGGAAATGATAGTCCTGGGAGCCCTCCAATCTTACCTGCATACTCATTCTGTTGACTCCTTCAAGGTAAAGGTGTTATTTACTTCGTTATGAGCTTCATGTGGTGAAAATTCGAAAACTTTCAGGTGAGCTAAATTACCTTTAGAGGCCTGTGGAACCATTTTGTGACTCTATCTGCTTGAGTTCGTTGTCGTCTTGTCCTTTATAAATGTTGTTTGAATTCCATGACCCTACTATGCTTAGTTATAGGGGTTGAAATGTGGCCCGACCCTCTTGGGCCCCAAGGTGGTACCCCACAGCCCAAACTGAGGGTGGAAATGATAGTCCTGGGAGCCCTCTATCTTACCTGCATACTCATTTCGTTGACTCTTCAAAGGTAAAGGTGATTATATAACTTTCGTTTGACCTTTATGTGGTGAAAATTCGAACTTTCAGGTGAGCTCAATTACCTTTAAGGGCCTGTGGAATCCCATTTAGTGACACGTCTGCTTGAGTTCGTTGTGTCTTGTTCCTTTATAAAATGTTTTTGATTCCATGACCCTACTTTACTAGTTATGGGGTCTGAAATGTGGCCCGACCCTTTGGGGCCCAGGTGGTACCTCAAGCCCCAAACTGAGGGCGGAATGATAGTCCTGGGAGCCCTCTATCTTACCTGCATACTCATTTCGTTGACTCTTCAAAGGTAAAGGTGTTATTAACCTTCGTTTATGACCTTTATGTGTGAAAATTCGAAACTGTTCAGGTGAGCTAATACCTTTAAGGAGGCCTGTGGAACCCCATTTTTTGTGACACCTATCTGCTTGGTTCAGTTTGTTGTCTTGTCCTTTATAAATGTTGTTTGATTCCATGACCCCTACTTGCTAGTTAGGGGTCTGAAATGTGGCCCGACCTCTTGGGGCCCAGGTGGTACCCCTACAGCCCCAAACTGAGGGTTGGAAATGATAGTCCTGGGAGCCCTCTATCTTACCTGCATACTCATCTTCGTTGACTCCTTCAAAGGTAAAGGTGTTATTAACCTCGTTATGACCTTATGTGTGAAAATTCGAAAACTTTCAGGTGAGCTCAATTACCTTATAAGGGCCTGTGAATCCCATTTAGTGACACGATCTGCTTGAGTTCGTTGTTGTCTTGTCCTTTATAAATGTTGTTTGATTCCATGACCCCTACTTTCTAGTTATAGGGGTCTGAAATGTGGCCGACCCTCTTGGGGCCCCAGGTGGTACCCCTACAGCCCAACTGAGGGCGGGAAATGATGTCCTGGAGCCCTCTATCTTACCTGCATACTCATTTCGTTGACTCTTCAAAGGTAAAGGTGTTATTAACCTTCGTTATACCTTATGTGTGATAAATTCGAAACTTTCAGGTGAGCTCAATTACCTTTAAGGGCCTGTGGAACCCCATTTTTGTGACTCTATCTTGCTTGAGTTCGTTGTTGTCTTGTCCTTATAAAATGTTGTTTGATTCCATGACCCCTACTGCTAGTTAAGGGGTCTGAAATGTGGCCCGACCCTCTTGGGCGCCCAGGTGGTACCCTCAGCCCAAACTGAGGGTTGGAAATGATAGCCTGCGAGCCCTCTATCTTACCTGCATACTCATTTCGTTGACTCTTCAAAGGTAAAGGTGTTATTAACCTTCGTTATGACCTTTATGTGTGAAAATTCGAAACTTTCAGGTGAGCTAAATTACTTTAAGGCCTGTGGAATCCCATTTAGTACCCGATCTGCTTGATCGTTGTTGTCTTGTCCTTTATAAAATGTTGTTTGATTCCATGACCCTACTTTGCTAGTTATAGGGGTCTGAAATGTGGCCCGACCCTCTTGGGGCCCACGTGGTACCCTACAGCCCCAACTTGAGGGTTGGAAATGATAGTCCTGGGAGGCCCTTATCTTACCTGCATAACTCATTTCGTTGACTCTTCAAAGGTAAAGGTGTTATTACCTTCGTTACTGAGCTTCAATGTGTGTGAAAATTCGAAACTTTCAGGTGAGCTAATTACCTTTAAGGGCCTGTGGAACCCATTTGTGACTCATCTGCTTGAGTTCGTTGTTGTCTTGTCCTTTATAAAATGTTGTTTGATTCCATGACCCCTACTTGCTAGTTATAGGGTCTGAAATGTGGCCCCGACCCTCTTGGGGCCCAGGTGGTACCTACTTACAGCCCAAAACTGAGGTTGGAAAATGATAGTCCTTGGGAGCCCTCTATCTTACCTCATACTCATTTGTTGACTCTTCAAAGTAAAGGTGTTATTAACCTTCGTTATGACCCTTTATGTTGTAAATTCCGAAACTTCAGGTGAGCTTCATTACCTTTAAGGGCCTGTGGAATCCCATTTAGTGACACGATCTGCTGAGTTCGTTGTTGTCTTGTCCTTTATAAATGTTGTTTGATCCATGACCCCCCCTACTTTACTCGTTATAGGGGTCTGAAATGTGGCCCCGCCCTCTTGGGCCCCAGGTGGTACCCCCCACAGCCCCAAACTGAGGGTTGGAAATGATAGTCCTGGGAGCCCTCTATCTTACCTGCATACTCATTTTCGTTGACTTCTTCAAAAGGTAAAGGTGTTATTAACCTTCGTTATGACCTTTATTGTGTGAAAATTCGACGAAATCTTTCAGGTGAGCTCAATTACCTTTAGGGCTGTGGAATCCATTATGTGACACGATCTCTTGAGTTCGTTGTTGTCTTGTCCTTAATAAATGTTGTTTGATTCCATGACCCTACTTTACAGTTATTAGTCTGGTGGTCGACTGGCCGGTACTGGAAATGATGGCCGACACCCTCTTGGGGCCCCAGGTGGTACCTCCTCAGCCCCAACTGAGGGGGAAATGATAGTCCTGGGAGCCTCTATCTTAACCTGCCATACTCATTTCGTTGACTCTTCAAGGTAAAGGTGTTATTTACCTTCGTTATGACCTTTATGTGTGAAAATTCGAAACTTTCAAGGTGAAGCTCAATTACTTTAAGGCCTGTGGAACCCCATTTGTGACCTATCTGCTTGAGTTCGTTGTTGTCTTGTCCTTTATAAATGTTGTTTTGATTCCATGACCCTTACTTTGCTAGTTATAGGGGTCTGAAATGTGGCCCGACCTTTGGCGCCAGGTGGTACCCCTACACCCAAACTGAGGGCGGGAAATTGATAGTCCTGGGAGCCCTCTATCTTACCTTGCATACTCATTTCGTTGATCTTCAAAGGAGGTGTTATTAACCTTCAGTTAATGACCTTTATGTGTGACAAATCCGAAACTTTCAGGTGAGCTAAATTACCTTTTAAGGGCCTTGTGGAATCCCATTTAGTGACACTATCTGCTTGAGTTCGTTGTTGTCTTGTCTTTATAAAATGTTGTTTGATTCCATGACCCCTACTTTGCTAGTTATAGGGTTGAAATGTGGCCCGACCCTCTTGGGGCCCCAGGTGGTACCCTACAGCCCAAACTGAGGGTTGGAAATAATAGTCTGGGAGCCCTCTATCTTACCTGCATACTCTTTTCGTTGACTCTTCAAAAGGTAAAGCGTGTTATTTAACCTTCGTTATGACCTTTATGTGTGAAAATTCGAAACTTTCAGGTGAGCTAAATTATCTTTAAAGGTCTGTGGAACCCCATTTATTGACTCTTTAGGCCAAAAATGAGAACGGGGATAAATAGTCAACGGGCGTCCTACATTTTGTCTATGCTCCTTTTGTTGACTATTCAAAGATTAGACTTGGTATTTCCTTTTTTAGGACCCAAATGTTCATCATTTGGAAACCATCAGGTAGCTCAATTGCCTTGAAGTATCAAACTTGCTAATTAAGACTATATCTATTAATTATTTCTTGAAAAATTATCAAATTTGATTGTTTGTTTGATTACTTTCAATATCCTCCTCTAAGTACTTTCAGTACTTTGATGGATTTTCTTATTGGCTGCTAGTTCTACGGGCTTATTGGCTGCTGGTTAGTGGCTGCTACTTCAGCCTGGTGCTCTGAGACCACGGAATTTCTAAAATTTTCAAAATGACAAAATTCGGTTCTAATTATGAAAATGAGTAGTCGGTATCTCAACTACACCAAATTAGATTCTTATATCTAAATTAAATTGAGGTTTGATTAATAATGGGTGTTAACATGGCTTCATCACGCAGTTTTGATGAAAATAGGTGTAAATAGCCATTAAACATTGATTTCTGAATATGATGTGGGTCAAGTCTCCATTCTAAGAAAAGGTTTAAAATGATAGTGTAACCTCTGTAATTCCTATTTCATGTTTTAAAAAAATGGAGACTGGACCCTTATATTACAAAAAACACACTTTTTAAAGAAAAACTTTAGGCATTTACTTTCCTTTATGAAGTCAATTTAAACCTCTTATTACTATAATCACGGTAGCGGAAGTGGTTAGCGTGTATGTTTTTTTGTGTTGTACTGATCTGAGAGTGTGTTCGAATCCTGCAAAATCCTTTTTAGATTTTATTTTATTTAACAATAAATACATTCATATTTTTTTTTTCAATATAAAGCGGCGTCAATGATTTTGTAGATTTTTTTTCAGCAGATATACATGCAAGTCGAAAATAGGGCTAGAATAAACCAATACAAGAATGCCAGTCCCCAATGTGTGATTGTGTGTTTTGGTGTAAAAAGCAGTTAAGGGCAAAACAAAACGTAAGTTAAGCACGGGATTGGCAGTAGAAAAATGCTCAACTAATATGTGATAACTGTGAATATCAGAATATACAGAGCGGTTCGAAAAAGAATCATTAGTAGAGCTTTCTATCATTTCGGGGAAGTAGCGGGACATGTGCTCTTTGCAGGTCTGTTGTCACAAAAATCTACATTCCTCCATTCAAGTGAATAAAAATTATATTTCATATCACGAAGATTGAATTACAAATACCTCATAATATATACCTCGAATACTTTGTCATCAAAACACACGCTCTTGTCAGGGTATAACTTTAGTGACTGACTGTATCACATACAACTTGGTTATCTTTCGTTAATTTTCAGTTGTCGTTCCTTTTTTAAAAGTCCAGGTAATAGCAAGCGGGGGATTGGTAATTACCAGGTATTACCTTGTGCGCCCTGTTTCTTAGATTTGACAGGTACTGTGGCTGGTTTAGGACAAGTTGAAAAATTCTTTTCAAAAACGTCCTCACAAAGAAAATTTGTTTCCACGAAAGTAATTACTTACTGGGGGCCCACGAAATTAATTTCAATGCGAAGCGCATTGATGCTAAAGTTTTACCGTCCAATATTTCGGTGATACCTGAATCTGCCGAAAAAATATGAGTCATTTCTTATCATTCAATTTCATATTAAACCGACAAAATAATGTTCAGTCAGACTTTAATTGTTGGATTATTTCTTAACCTCAAATAACCTAGATAATGTAAATCGATCACACAAGAATGTACAGTCCAGTGATGACGTGAAACACATGTATTTAAAAAATTAATTATGTCATGGAACACAATTATTCGCCACTCCGCTTCCTAATATCGCTGTATTTGAGTTTAACAGCCGATAATTGGACCCCTCGCTATAAATAGACGAAAGAGTTCCCCTTTTTATTTTTACAATAGTGTACTTGATTGATGACGTGTACACATATTTTGTCGTCTGCGTTAACTAAACAATGTAAACATGCAGAAAATTCGCACAACATGAACGGAAATTTACGTGTATGTGTTTAATTCATTAAGGGCTTTAGGAATACCGAAATCAACCATGAAAATTCTGATATAACAGAGAGGACGTATCTATTTACACAGCGATAAAAATCGGGGACATCAAGGTCTCGACTATGGTTGGCCATACTACTAATTGATATTTATTTTTACTGCCAGTGAAATTATTTTCACTACGGTGAAAATAAAACACTGGCCAAATTAAATATTTATGCTAAAAGTGAAAATAATTTTACTAGTAGTGAAATTGATTTCACTGGTAGTATAATTACTTACACTACTAATGAAAATAAATTCAACAATGACTATCTTGCCCACTAATAATTATTCATACTATCCGTAAAATTAATTTCACTACCAGTGAAAATAATTTAGCTACCAGTGAAAATAAAATACAGGCCAAAGCTACCCACAATTAAATATTTATACCAGTAGTGAAAATTGACAAATCACAGACAATGTAAGAAAAAAAGCGGAATTGATGTTTATTATTTTACAAAATATTAAAGATGTAGCTCCTAAAAGATGAAAGCCAAAATTTGGACCTTCGGAATGCAAAATTGAGAGCAATATAATTTTAGCCTCACTTCTGTATTTTGTAAACTTTTATGTGTTTGCAAACAAGCCATGGATATGTTTATTTTGTAATTTTTAAAAAGCACCGAAGAATCTTTGAAACGGTACATTTTACCTAATGAATACTTGAAATGCGCTATTATACATAGTAAACTTGAATCGATAACTATACATTTTGAAAACTTTTTAAACAATAACATACCCCAACCTTTATTTACAAAACAAATAATGAAATTCTCTACAATGAGCTTTTGTCATAATGCATAATATTAATTTTAGTAGATGAAGAGGAAATAAGAATTTCAGGCGTCTGCGTGACTCCTGACAAAGCTGATCGTAAAGGCAAATTAATTCCATCTTTAAAGAAATCCCTGGGACGACATGGATATTTATCAAATCATTCTAAGAAACCCAAGAGAAATTGCCTGTCGGTATAGAGCAGCGAGATGTACATGTGATAATCAATGCCCTCATAAAGACCGTGATTTGAAAATGTTTGTCGGATTTCCACCAAATCCACCTACTAGCACTTACACACCACGAAAGCACATGGACATGGAAGCATCTTTGTCTACTGACATTCCGCGAGAAAAAAATCTTTGATGAAATTCTACATGCTTTTGCAAAGAAGAAATATATATTTTTAACCTCTCCATGAAAATCAAAAACAATAAATTCAGGTTCATGAAATTTGTGAATTTATCCCGATTGCTGCATAATACTGGGTTGAGTGGATGAAGTATCACTCGGCATTCATCCAGCAGATGTAGCACAAGAACATGTTTTGGCGAGTGATCGTACAAATGGTAATTGTTTGGCATACACAGGTAATATGCACGCATTTGACGATGAAAAGGAATATAACGAACAGCGTAAGTCCCAAATAGAATACAAAACAAGAGTTGGGAAAACACGCTCCCTAGGCCTGAATATACCAGAAGTGGGATAAAGTGCGTAGGAGGAGTAAGCATCCTCATTCGTTCGGTCACAACCGCCGGGAGCCCATTGTCTTGATCAAGTATGCGGAACAACCCGTAGTCAAGCCAGTGTATAAAAAACGGTTAGACAATTGTTATGAAATACTTCCGGCAGCATTTGACTCAATGACAGATTTTATGGATAAACTAGATCGTTATAACGACCATATAATTTGTGAAATGCTGCCTTTATACAATAAAGAGAAAGGATAAAAAAATGAGGGTCCACATCGTAATAGAATTAGCGCTTCATCAAGAACTGTACCTTATTCAGACGTATCTTGAGAGGGGATTAAGCGTTGCAGCGAACTCAGTATGCCATTAGTTCAAAGTTGTCCCTACCTGGATTGTTGCTAAACGGTACAACCATAAACACTCTTGTTTCAGAGTGAGGTTGTGAAAGTCAGTAAGGATAGATGTTACATGGGTATTTAGCAGGTAAATGCATTTGCGCTTTCAAGTATTTTCAAAAGACGCATCGTATCTGTCTCTCCTCCGCTTGGAAATCCGTCAATAAGAATGAACCGGAACAGGATAATACTTCCTGAGTTGAACACAGCACAGCAATAAAACATATATTATGTGGACAAGTACAACAACAAACATGGTAAATGCACACTGGATCACAAATCACTGTTCTTCCAATAGATGTTCACAAACCACCAGACATTGAGACCCAGAGATAGAAGTTTAAGGCCCAAAGAACTAAAGAAAAGGCTAATGCAATATGAATAACAGCAAAATTAATGAACAAATCAAGATGAATACATGTGACGAAGACTCGCACATTCAAACGAATACAGGAACACAAATCCCCACAACAATTGTAAAATCGACTATCTGTTTCTGAACATTTTTGAATTGCATTTCATTACTTTTAAATCAATAGCGATGTAGAACCATTTTAAAATTCTTTTTCTGCTTTTTTATCTTAGCAATTTAGTTCAGCATTTAAAAAAAACATTAACCCATTTACAAACAAGGATTCTGTGAGCTACTGCTCACTGAGGACACACCCGATCTAAAGTGAACAAGCATTCTGAGAGTATTAATGCATAAGCAATACATGGTCCCTCTACGGCACCAGCCGTTTTTCACACACTGATTGACTATGGTGGTTTCCGTTTACCCAGATAACACTGTGGGCTCACGGCAGGTGTGACCGTCAACAGGGGATGCTTACTCCTTCCTATACACCTGAACCCCCCTGGTGTGTCTCCAACCGGGTTCCGTTGTTTGCCCAACTAATTGTTTTTGTATTCTACTTAGGACTTACGGAGATGATCCCGTTCGTTATCTTTGCCTTTACATCTGTTGCCTTTACACCTGAAACTACCCTGCAAGTTTCAAATGAATCTTTATAAGCATAAAAAAAGTCTGGGAAACCAATGGGACAGAGTGATGAATATTGAAATGTGAGAATATAAAAATTTATTTCTGTCACACCTGCCCATCAAACGTTATGAAATTCGAACTTGATCTGTAGTTTGACACTCTGAAACTACCTTGCAAGATTCAAATGAATCCTCACAAACATAAAGGAAAAAAGTCTGGATATCCAATGGGACGGAATGGGGATAGACAGAAAAGAAGAAAGCTATAGTCCCCTCCGGTTACAAACCGGTAGGGGACTAATAAAGCTGCTACCTAAAAAACAATTTGTTCATCTTTTGCTAAGGTAAATAACAGGTGGTTATGATATGCAGTTGCAGTGCGACAAAAATATCTATCTAACACAAAGACTCAAAAATTTAATATCAATACACAGACATATTGAACTCAAAAACATTGTGAACAGGAAGTTGACAAGCAAAAGGTCTGAATTCGGTAAGCGCAGTATGGGACCTAGTGCATCAATTTGATTTTCATTGTTTTCCCATAGAAGTATGTCTAGGTGATATGGAATTCCTGTAATACTGGTGAATGAGCAGACGAAATGCACATCAAGATATCTTTCGATGAACTCATTTTAAAATGTAAATTCCTATCATCTCTACGAAAAGAATATTTGGCTTCTAGATATTGTCATGTACCAAGCACACTGAAATTTTGAGAATTAATAACGTCATCAAATCTTTAAAAATCCTATGTACATATGTATATTCATTTTTAAAATCTAGGAGTTAGTCTGCTGTCACCTTTAATATTTACCAAATTCCTTGATCTATTTGTATGTATTATGCCTCCTCCTTTTCATGCATTTTGTGCAACTGAACATATAATACGTGTATGTATTATCTATATACATGTACTTATTGTTTATATACTTATATTCATGTACCTGATGTACTATTGATAATGATTTGAGCGAATGAATCTCTATCTTCGCTGGACGCATCATTATAAGAAGCCGGCGGGTTCAGTATGTGACTGGCGGGCGCAACTTAGCTTATTTGGCGGCCGTAACTTATTAACTACTTACCGCCACTTATCATCGTGCAGCTGTTATGCTAATTATAACTGGCCGTTGCCATATCACTTCACTGGCAGTCGCCACATATTATCTGGCGGTTGCCATATAAATTAGCTGGCGACTGCCACGTAATTCATATGGCGATCGCCAGTTATTCAGTTGCTCTCTCTCCCAAATTGAAAGGAGTATAACTCCTGCAAACTCCCTCTTCATTTAATAGTGATATGAAAGTTTTATGCAGTGAGATCATTATTGTTTGTCGACTATGCTGTTTATTTACAAAGTTATATCAATGTTCATGAAATCAAAAATGTCGACATATTATTTGATATACCAACGCACAAGGCATCTAGAATCGAGGAGTTGGGGCTGCTTTTTTGACAACGTTTATTTTCCTTTATATTTACATGAAAATTAAGGTATTTTCGCAAAGTACATGTACGATATAAGTAGCAGATTGGCCAGCCCCTTGCTCTTTCAGTGATCATAACGAATGATAAGAATGCAACTTTAATTTAACTGGTGAATCGCAAAACGAACGAATCCCCGCTCCCAATTCAGAAATATGAAGGTCGGCAAACGAGAATTTCTGTATGTGAAAAATTTCTAACACTCTAAATAACAAATTCAGAACTATGAAGGTCGGCAAACGAGAATTTCTGTATGTGAAAAATTTCCAACACTCTAAATAACAAATGATGCCACCTTTCTGCGCAAAATCATACAATAATATCTCAGCAACAAGAAAAGAATGGTTTTAGTTTTATAATTGGCAGTCGCTACTGGTTTAAATTTTGTGGCGGTCGCCATTGAATTGAATATGGCGGTCGCCAGATAATAAGTGCCGACCGCCAGTTAAATGAATAATGAATCTATACCGATGCGCACCTTACCGATCTTCGCAAGCCAAGATGTCGTTTTATTACTGTCATTCTCCCCCGTGCATATTTGGCGGTTTTCTAAGCGCTTCAAAAATACCGTGCTTTGATTCCCAAAGGCACTCCAATCAAATTACAACATTCCATCCTGTTCGGTTGAGTGAAGTCTGGTATATAAAACAAAGACGATCTACAATTTTGGAGAGAAGATTCGGACTTTTGACCAGTTACAGAAGATTCATCGATTATGTGTCGACACCCCAAATGATGGACAGAGGGCAGATGTATCTGTTGGAATTGTGCTGGAATAGACTGAACAAATCGGGAAAGATTGAGCAGACATTAAAAACCAAAGTAAGAACGTTTAAGATCAGAAAGGCAAGTTTTAAATACCGCGATTACGCGCTGAAGATAAAAGTGGATATAAGCTCGCAACAAGTATGTACACCTAAATGAAAAAAAAAAAAAAACCATACACATTGTTCACTTCGGAGGTTTCCGCTTACGAGCTATTACATTCGCATTGATCCGTTAACATGGCAATTCAGTCGCAACTAAATCTTGCCAGGGAGATGACGGAGCAATCGGGACACTTGGTTTGCGAAGATGCGCACCTACCAGCTTCCGTACAATTAAATTACAATGTTCAACATAAACATATTCTTATTAATTAAATTTTATTATGATATTTCAGAAAGAAATTCATTTGACACACACCACGCAGTTAGCAGCGTGATTAGGTTTATACGGAGGGCACTGTAACGTTCCACACCTGTAATTGACGGGGTAAAAAAGAGCGCCATCTTGATCAGCTAAACCCGCGTTCAGGTAATCTGGATCTCCATCTACACAAACAAATTCAGTCTGAGCTTTGTGATTTGTATGGCTTGATCCTAGTAATCCGTCATATTGTTTGATCCAACCGGAATAGCATTCGTTGCGTCCTGGTATCATCAACGTATTGGTTCCAAGGAAACTCATGCACACAGAGCAAGGTGCGTACTCCGAGGCTGACCCAGATTTCCAAAAGTTCGATTCATATTCTACCCCGTAAATCCTACTATAATCTGGTGGCGTTCGTCCGCTGTCTATCGGATCCTTCGGGAGACATATGTAGTTTGATGCACTACCTACATTGTCGAACCACCCTCCGGCAGCGAATCCTAAATGATTAATGAAAGTGACTTTAATAAATGACATGATTTATCAACTTTAAATTTCATATGATAAGACTAAAACATACCCGTGTAGACAATATTTGACACGTTGGCGGGACAGTCCTTTTTACCCCAACGAACATACACAGCACCAAGTCCTAGTGAGAGGAAATGTACAAGTATTACTTGAATTTATTATATCTACTAGTAAGGCAATGTATTACTGAATTAATATTGCCACTACGGCTGATAATTCCAAGTAAACATGTACTGCAGCAATCGTCGAATCATATCGCGTTGACAGGCACTGACCAAACGAGATGCGAAGTAAATAAAACGTATGGTACATTACTTTTCCATAAAATTTTAAATGAATATTTTAATAGATGAGGTATATTTTTTCTTGACATTTTAATGGAATATGGAATCAGCTTCAACTGAGAACGTGTGCATTCTTTAACTGGGGGTACATGTATTTGTCATGGTCAGCAACAATCTAATTAAAATTAAATCTTCCAGCTCATCAATTTTGTTATTTTCGCGTGAAAATCAGTGAGCTGGGAGATTTAATTTTACATTAGATTGGGTCAGCAAAAAATGAGGTACTTTAATCTGTAAATAAGGTACGTGCCATGTGTTTGTTTACATATAGATTGAAACAAAACCAAGAAATATGTGAGCCAATGCGCACTTGTGTTACATCATGTACCCCTAAGCTTATCAAGGCTGACAATATTTACATG
>CAJDSM010074953.1:2624-16995 GCA_903981925.1 Ostrea lurida
TGTGTATTGACTAGGACCAGTTGTGTATTGACTAGGACCTGCTGTGTATTTGAATATGACCTGCTGTGTATTGATCTGCAGATCGTGCATGTTTGGTCTTTTAGATAAATACGTATTGTGTAGCAGGAGAGAGTATATCATCTCTTTTTCGTATGTTACAACATACATGTATGATGTACATCAAGTAAAAAAACATAATGTGTAACTTAAATGTATCCGTTTATTGGAAATCATATCAAAGAGTTAAATTAGGACCCATAATGGTAATGTACATATTTATCGGAAATCATATTGAAGGGTTAAATTAGTACACAAAAAGATGATGTACATATTGTATAACAGTAAAACATCGTCTTGACTTGGATGTAATTGATCATGTATTACATGGATTACTGTTCATTGCAAAATTCCAGTTTAGAGTGCATGCATGTGAACTCATCAAGTTGTGATTTTCTAATAATTTTTGTATTTTGATTTCAAGGTCACACAATAATTTATGCATTTATTGTTCCTTATGTTCGTTTACAAGCTATGCACGTAGGTTTATATGAAATGTCTGAGTGTGTGTAAAAAGTAAATGCTTTTTTGAGCAGAGAAGACAAAACATGGAAGATTTCTGTATGAAATACTCTATATATGTACACTTGGCCTTTCCATTAAATTCATGAGTAAACAATTTTTAATTTCATGTATACACTGTTAAATGTATTATACATGTATCAGTGAATGGGCTTATGCCAAGCTCTCATTTATTGGAACTCAATGTGAAGGAAAGGGAAAGTCTCTTTTGTAACTTATCAATCACTGGTAGCTAAATTTGTATTTTTAGCTGTGCTTTACTAATGAAAAGAAGTTACTACAATTTAAAAATACAATCTTGTATATTCAACCATATTAAGTGACCAGCATTATCAAATTTGTACTGGACTTTTTTTTTCATACTGATGACTTTTTTATTTAATACACCTTTACATTATTTCTGTAGGCAATTGACATTTCAACAACCCTGTCACAAGAAAGTGAGTTCCAAGTGTGAGAAACGGTGTACAGTGTCAAGTGTCGTTGATTACTTGTTGTTGCTTTTTAAGTTTGTTTCGATCAGAAATAAAGTTTTTGTTGAAGAAAGTTTCTGCCCTTATTGATTGTTGGTGACTGGGGATGGCTGTACCACTATGAAAGATGCGTGTACGCTTCCCTTCCAACTAGAACTCTCTGTGTAGTGTATATATATTGTATCCCAACCCCATAAAATTTATACTTGTGAGTTATGAGTTTTAAAAAAAGGTTAAAAATCTGTAACATGCGTTTGGACCATTTCTTCTGCAGGTTTAAAATTGCATATCAATTATCACCACTTTAAATTGTTTTATTATCCTCTTGCAACTAGTTGATATAGCCTCGCTGCCATATTTCTGTATGTGTCCAGAACCTTGTGAACAAGATGAAGCAAAGGCATGCATCAGAGGATCAGCAAACCTTTCACNAACCTTGTGAACAAGATAGAAGCAAAGGCATGCATCAGAAGATCAGCAAACCTTCCACAAAATGTTGCCCATAGACTGAGGATGAACCCTATTGATTTTCAAGGTCAGGGTCCCTTGACTATTGCCTAAAATTCTCATGGACAAGATAGAAGGCGCAGCATTCATCAGAGAATCATTAAACCCTCCACAAATGTTGCCCATGGAGAGAGGATGTATTCTAATAATTTTCAAGTTCAAGGGTCAAAGTTTAGGGTCACTATTGACTACCGGTAATGCCTAAAGAAGNAATGTTGCCCATGGAGAGAGGATGAATTCTAATAATTTTCAAGTCCAAGGGTCAAAGTTTAAGGTCACTATATTGAATATTGCCAAAAAAAAATTGTGTTGTAAGGGGATGCTATATGCTTTCTTTGCTTTGTTTCTGTTGGAATTCACAGTTCTAGGGTCGCAACTTGTATGATATGAGAGGGGCCTTTATACTCGTTGACAATAAGACTTGAAAAACTTTGGTGTGTGGGTTTTTTATATGATGGTTTGCTCTAAGAGGGTCAAACCCTTTGAATTTACGGATTGTAATGTCTACAATAATTTCTCAACTTACTTTTCATTGAATTACGTTTGTCAGCGTAGTGAACCGGACTGTTTACGTATATGGGACTGGAAGAACATATGCCTTGTGCAGTGGCACATGAAATTGATTTATAGCGGTGCCGAGAGATCTATTGTTTTCTGCCATTTGGCGGTATTGGGCCTATTTTTTATTGTTCCAGGCTACTCTCTCTGAAGAAATGGTACTGCTATCGTGGCGGTGACCTGTACTTGGAGGAATTAGTGTAGGTATTTGGTGGTTGTTGCGTATTGAGAGTCTAATCTAAAAGCTTTTTGCTGATTGACAACTTAATTATCAATATTTTAGACTATTATTTCCAAAGCATCCTTGTGCCAGTGTGGATTAAGAGTTGATGACTCAATGTTGTTCATTTTACTCTATTTGTGCTTATTCAACATGTTGGTATCTGTGCAGAGAGAGTAGATTCGCAACTGATATTATTTATTCGCCAAGACGATCTTAGATCTCGCGTGTGAGTGTGGGTGTGGGTGTATTACTGGTCGTCTGTGCGATTTGCTGTAGAGACGGATAAAGGTGGGTTTATGATTGTCATTTTCATACTGTTGCTTGTATGTCAACAGAGGTCAGATTAAACTCGGATCCCGGATTCAGTTCACAAACCGGTATTATCTTATTTTCTTCGTCCGATATCTGTGCGCGGGCCCGTAACGATTCTTCTTGCTCCAATGAAATGGAGGCGTTCGAGCAAGGTGCATTGATACCTTTTATGAAATAGCATACTGCCTTCAATCGAAGGCCTCGAATGGTACGTTAATCTCCTTGTCGATTTGACTGGACATTTCACGCTCGATGTTATAGTTCGTTTATACCTTTGTTTAGTTAAGTATCGCACATATACGTTGGTGTGTACCAACCAGTGTGCCATGCTGTTAATAGTAGTAATTTATTTTAACTCAGTAGTATATTATGTTCTAATACATAGTATTGTGTGAGATGCAGTAGCTGTGGTATATGTAAACATTACTCGCGAGATTGCTCAAAGCATATGCATGATTTTTTCATTATAGGGTGCAGAATTTCTCTCTTAGGAGAAATAAGTTCTACGTCGGTGTATTCTGGATGAGATAAGATGTAAGCCAATAAGCTGGTGTTTGCTGATAGGATTGTGCGAACCGTATCTTCAGATTTTGACAGGGAGCATGAATCACAATAAACAGTGAACACTTAATGGAACAATGAATGATCACACTCATACTGTCTCGTCCTCATGGTGAGATCAGTTTGTTTGTGCTCGTAAAGTTCTCGTCTTGTGTGTTTAGTATATTCGTGTGAGATAATATGCCTAGAAGTTCGGATATCTGTTACCTTTATCTCTCTCTTTAACTAAGATCAATTTTGTAATGAAACAGATAACTATGAGCTCTTGTGTAATCAGATACTTCGATTGTACGTTTATAATATTGGCATTCTTAGTGCTGTGCTGCGTGCACTAATGTTTCTATTGCTGTTATCATATGCTCCTATATAGGTCCTAGAATTTAACGATGTCTCCCCTTCCCATCCACGATGACATTCTTCTGATAATTACTAATTTAATCTTTTATCTTGGCGTTTATTTAGTTTTTTTTGGCTTTCTACACTGAATCCTGTTTGTCTGCGAAACCGATTTGCGATCTCGTCATACATGAATATAAAATAAGATTGTCTGTACGGCAAAGAGACCAAGATTGATAGCAATTTTTCAGCCTATGTCGGTACCCGTCGCTCAGTAGTAATGTTTCCGTTCTATACGAACTCAATAACACGTAATTATAGTCCAGTGGGAGAGGTGTGTGTTCTATGTCTTTATAAGTACAGAATGGGTACATAGAAGTTAATGCTGTTGATGTGCACTAAAGATCTTTTTGAATAGTCTTCGCTTCCACTAGTTCACTCTATGAGTGTGGGATGGCTCTATCAGAATGTAGTTTCTTGTGTTCACTATAATAGAATAGCTCTTATGTATTCACGACCAGGGAGTACGCTGTATTTGTGTGAGGTGTCGTTTTTTTCAATAAGTCATTGTGTTAATAATCAAATTATGTGATAGAGGTTCTTCTTTAGATTATCAATTATTATATTGAGTCAATTGGACTGTTAAAGCTTTAGCAGCAGACTAAAACAAGTTATTAGTATTTGCTAGGACCTTTCTCTATTTCTAGCAAAATAGTACTTCAACCCCAAGGATCCTTCAGATCACGTACATTTTGTATGAGTTTTTCCCATAAATTCTTAGTACGAGTTTTTGAGGATCACAGCTTTGTCCCTGTTACTTAAGATCCATCAGTGTGCGTGGTGGGTAATACATGTAATGTGAAAGTCTGCATCCTCGTCTCTGCTACTGACATTCAGGTAATCCTGTGTGATCTCATGTCATCTTGCTTGCTATTTTTGATTTTAATTTTCCTAGAAAGGTATATGTGACATATTAGGGTATTGATTTTTTATGTCTATGGTATGAATTGAATGCATATGTAATTAAGTGCGCCAGTTTATGCCACGCGGTACTTTTGCTATTCTTGTAGCTCCGATCCATGTCTCTGAATTGTTCTTCCTGAGGCTGGTATGCCAGTATAGCAACAACAATATTGTTCTTTTCGACGTGTCGATGTTCAGGTTCTCATCAATTATGAGGTACGCTTTTATTAGTTTTTCACCTGTTCCCTTATTAGATGAGCGTCTTCGCGGTCGAATCGATCGTAGTCCTGGATGTTTGTTGTTTCCTCGTGAGTAAAATTGAAAATAGCGGAAAAACTGAAGGATAACGCAACAAAACCCTCCGTATTTGCTTGCATGTTCTGTGTTTGGTTTCTATTCCCGAATCAATTCTTACGCATGATCTTTAACCATGGCAGACTCGTAGCCTAGAGGTGACATTCTATGAGATTGTGTTAAAGTCTCCCAACGGAAAGTAATTTTTACGATACCTACTGTTGATCTGGATTTCATTTCCCTTCTTAATTTTGAGTCTTCCACTCTGTCACTTTATGATTCTACCAGTCTTTTGGTCCCGATATGTTTCTACCACTTCGAGGAGTCACACCATGATTGTCCCTCGATATATTCAATGCTCGTTGCTCTACTTATCCTGAAAAGACTGGATAATAATGCGACGTTGTAATACTCTCGAGCCTATATTTGTAGTTATTATTTTTGTATCTTATCATCTGGTTTGTAGCATTTTTCAAATATCATATTCAATAACTCATGATCTAGATTTCTATTACTCGAGTTTTGCATTGTCTAGTACATATAGTTTAGTAACTAGGTTGTCCGTCCAGTTAAGTTCTCTTTCTTTCATTCTCATTACCAGATATCTTTTACATGCGAGACACTGTGTTAAGCCTTGATCCTTTGTGCTCATTCAAGGTGGGGGTGTGCTTGTGGGGGGTGTAGGGTGGAGTGGGGATCCCGGTAGTTAATCGATTGTGAATCACTTATGGCTCGGTGTTAAGTTATGCAGCAAGCGTCTCTGGTGCATTCAAAAATTCTCCAGATCATTTCCTAGGTTCCAGTAGCCTTTCTTTTCCGAAAGGTTTGTATGGTCTTATAAGTATTCTCCGGAAGTTATTGCTGTATCGTCTCTATTTCTGATCTGTCGTAAATTTAAGTGAGGTCTATTTATTGTGTGCATATCTCTAAGTCTCCAGTGATTCTACTCATGTGATTGTTATAATGCTGATATCTACTTGTGTTCTTGAACGTTGTTTGTTGGATCTCCAAGATACGATTAGTGGCAAGTGAAATGGAAATCTCGGAGCTATTTTGGTGATGGGACAGCATCTCGCTGCCACGAGACCATTTTTGTGATTTGTAATATGAGTTATTTCGTGTTTTATATGTGCTATAGGGTTCTACAGGAACACGAGTATTCTTATATTCAAGTACAAAGTTTACTGTTTATACCTATTCCATTCACATTATAGTGAGTCTCTCCACATTTATCTCACATTTCTCTATCCGCAGACTGCTGTATTATATCTTCTTGAGTCATATTTAATTCTTAGTTTTTAACCCTGTTCGTGTGTGACTCCATAAGTTAAGTGGGGTACTCTGTGTTTATACTTCATGTCTGTCCAACTTTTAGTATTCATAATCTCCATTCTATTACTTTTCTTATTATTTGATAAGATGATCCCTTGATTCTTGGTAGGTACTGTTTCTAGGTTAGTTTCATATCCCTTCCCAGGTTTTTGATTCATTTCTGTCTTCCCCGTTATCCATATTATCTATTATTCTTTAGTATCGATTACGATTTCTCGAGTATATCTTCTCTGGTTGTCGTCATTCTGCCTCTCACACCGTCTGCCAAATTTTGATCTGGTCTGTGTTGTACTGCGTATTCTTCAGTGATATGGTCATAATTCCTAATAGGTGGACTGTGGATGAGTTGCTGATCTATTTTCTAGTTTGCAGCCATTTTTCTCTCAGTACATGAGTTAGAGATACGTCGAATCTATACTGTGTTCTTTTCGAGTGTCGCTTTGTAACTTTTGACAATCGTATGTATGCCACAGTTGTGAAAATTGGTCTGCATTACCTTCTCTCTTGTTGTAGAGCCGTTATGCCAAGACAGTGCCTTTGGAAAAATAGAATGACCACTGACCATAATTGTGATTTATCCAGAACGTAGTCATATTAAAGCCCTTTCAAATGAATGGATATTTGATGTTTAGTAAGACGAATATAAGATCATCAGATAGTAGTGGCGTTCGAGAGATCATTACATCTGGATTTAACATTATATAAGTCATTAATTACAGAGCGTGATTCGTATTATTATCGCTTCACTTATTGACAGTTGAATAAATCTCAAGATGCGCATATTATATATTTTTTCTTTTATCTATTGGTATGACTCCAGATCTCTCGTGTTGGCATAGCAGTCTGTGGGTCTAATGGTGTCAATTCGATGTTAACAATAGCGAAATTGTTGGTAATATTTGTAGGCCTAGTGCGTTGGTATCTTTTCCCTATTATGGCACGCTTCATGGAGTGCTTAGACGTAATTGTGCGTAGGTGATCGCTGCACTCACAGTATCAATACTCTTTACTATAGTGTTAGACATCTTGTCCAACAAGTGAATGGATGTGTCCAACAGCCAGTGATCACGTGCAGCTCGTGCTCATTGTTGGGAGCAGCTCTTACACTGGCAAAGGGCGATGTCTTGTTCGTAGCTGTCCAGCGCGTCCGATGTAAAGGATGATTCTACATAGATGGCTATCAGCAACTTTATCTGTAGCATCAATGTAAGGGAGATTACATGAGATTTTTGTGGAGGTTCTACGTCTTACATCAATTATCCCAGATATATCCTTTTGGATCTCAAGTTTAAATGCCTTACTATTGTGTAATCGTAGAGGGCAAGACTATGTCCGTATGAGATTTCTTGTGATTGACGTCATTATAATGGATATCCGCTTGATAATGTGCACAAAATCTGTTATTGTGAGGACACAAAAAATTGGGCTTGTGTGGGGTAATAGTGTCCAGTGTGTAGATACTAGCAGTAAGCATATAAATATGGAGCAAAATCTATTGAATTATATTATATTGCCTTTGCTTCTTTCCAGTCGTCAATATTTATATTAGAAACAGTGTGAGATCCATCTAAGACTCTCGAATCGCTAAGTTCACTTGTAATGGTTATGAACTTCTCTTCGCGAGCTCCGCTTAGATTTACCACTTCTTAGTCTTTTTTTGGAAGTTACTGAAGAGCTTAGATACGAGATATTGTGGAATAAGACTTCGATTGGCGGACGAATGATACTTGGGGAAACATGCATATCGGATGTAAGTAAACGTACTAATATATTTTCACTCCCACTTATGTTAACATTTTCTATGATCTCCAGTTTTTTTCGTTTCAAATTGGAGGTTTTCTCGAGATGTAAAATATTGAGAAATGAAAAGATGTTCCCAACATAATCTTATATTGCATTTGAGGCATCATTGACTAATGGTTCTGGCTTCAACCACTTCTTAATCCAGTGATTGTTTAAGATGGTATGGTCTTATTCATATCTCGGGATTTGTAGTTAGTCAGGGTGTATCAAGTCTATCGATTATTTTGATAATATTAATGTGGTCCTTCTCTCATTTTGGATTGTTAGCAAAATGCGCGCCATGACGCCCTTCTCTTAAGTGGTTTAATCAATCTCTTTGATAAAGCAATTGAAGGGAGATTCTATCAGTTCCACCGGTTACTGAATGAAAATTAGCTGAGTCTTAAGTGTCCATTGTTTATTTGTGTGGTGTGTGATTTGTGATTATCTTATGGCTAATCAGTATTATCATCCTTACCACATTATTTATTCCGCGTTTCCTGTCGTGTATTCGAGTGGTTGAATCAACTCCCCCTTGTTGATCACTTATTTTTATAGGCGCCGGTAATTAATTGTTATATACTCGAGTATTACAGGGTTCCATATGACATTTTGTTGGTTCTTCTAGTACTAATAATTCCTTGCTGTGTATTTACTCTGAACCATACTTTAGTAAGGATAGAAAGTTTATGTGATCCTTTCAACGACTGAGTTAGTTTCTACTTTCTTAGTTGTTCATGTAATCTCTTACAATACATTTCTATACGTGAGTGTTGTTATCACTACTGGTACTATCTCTCGTGCTTAGTTCTTGTAATTTTAATGGTTTTTTAGTTTAGTGCAGAATTACTAGGATATTTTGTTCTTTCTTTAGATCCAAATTTGATATGTGTTAGCATAAGAAAACTTGTTTACTATATCCACGTATGCATCTTCTCCAGGTATTATATTGTTGGTTTGTGTGTGTTTTTTGTGACTTTAATAATTATTTATTGATCTTCCCGTACACTGGTAATATTTTGTGTCTGTTGGTGAAATTCTATTAATGTCAGATTATTATCTCGAAAATTATATTCTGTGCGATAAGGCTGTAATACATTTGTGTCTTACGATATAGTGCTGTTTATTTAGGTCTTTCGGTTGAATATCATTTACTAGATTGTGAAGACACTGATAAGTTTGCTAGAACATAGGCAAGGGACACAAATAAGATATCTGATTGATTGGTTTATTAGTCAATGATATGGAACTGAACCCCACCCGTTCTTCATACTTACTACTAAGCAGTTTCGCTAATGTTGACTGATGAGTATTCAGTTGGTGTTATAGTTACAGTCAAATCTTATTTGAAGATATTGTCCCGTTTTTTGTAACCCTTTGATATTATTGTTCTTCGGTGTTACCACTGTATTTTGGTACTATATGATTTTTATTGATTGCTCCCTCTTTTATGGATAACAAAAGTATGAATTGTTGTGAAATGTAATAATGATTGTATCATGCAATTTGTATCTTGTCTCTGGCATTTATACGGTTTTTTGATAGTTGTATACGATTTATTTTTATAGTATGATGGAATTACCAGGCATATAAACTCGTTATATATTCTCAAAAACATATCTTATCAGGACCATTTTGTCATCCCTTTTAGGTTTATAATACTCTGGTGACCCAGGCTACGCTTCAAGAGTTCCCATAGTTTTTTAATATCCGTTCCTGTAGGGAAGTGTGAGAATTTACTAACTAATTAGTCGTAGTTATTTATGATAATCCTTGAATCGTCATTATTGTTTTATATTAGATGAATAAGGGAATTTCTCACATACTTCTTCGTCTCTTATATTAACGTTTAAATTCTATTTGATAATTTGAATTGACTGATTTTAACATATAGTTATGAACTTAGTTAATCATGGTTAATGGCCTTCTCTTCCTTGATAAATATACGGTTACTAGAATTTTTTGTCTTGTCTGGATATTCGTATTAGTGTACTCTCTTTTGTGACCTAATGAGTGTGCTGGATGTCCTCACTCTTCTCACTTTCTTCATGTGTTTTGGCCTTATTGCGACTTCTCCCTAGTTTTATGCTCGTCTGCTTGAACAAAATTTTTAACCCCCCTGTTTGTTTGATTTTTTTCTGAGATTCTTAATTAATTGTGTGTGACAGTCCTGTGGTATAATTACTCTTTTTATTATATTTTTGATAATGGTTGATAAATAGGTATAATGTCGTATTCCATCACTGAGTCTCTTTCCATTTATAATTAATGATAGTATAATCAATTTGGCTTGCTTAGCCATTGAGATTTTTCGTCGGAATTATGGAAGTGCTTGGAGAGTTATGTATACGATGGATATATGTTTGTTTCCATATTAATAGGTGATTAGAATGTCTTATTAACACTATGTGTATCTCATAATGTATTTTATGCATGTAATCAGTTTGTATTCTAGTGAGAGTGGGGGTAATATGCCAAGCATGGGCAGTCAATGACAATAATGCTGCCGTAAACTGCTCACTGTGTGAAAGGAAAGTAGTCTCTTGCTTGCTTAACACCTTTTAATTCAATTCGAGCTAGTCGATATTGCTATATAATGTTTATGTATATTTTAGCTGTTGTTACGATAGTAATTTAAACGAGTTTATTTATGTTTTACTATTTTACTAAATTTGAAAGAAGTACTACAATTTCTAGCATAAATGTTTCAATCGTGTTGTGGTATTATTCAACCATAATTAAGTGTACCGAGCATTATCTGTGTTTTCAGAATGAATTGGTACTGGACTATTTGTTTCTTCATACTGATGATCGACTTTAAATTATATTATTACACTCTTTTACATAACTCTCACTTTAGTGGTAGGGCAATTGACAGTGGTCAACAACGCCCTGTCACAAGAAATGAGTTCCAAGTGGTGGAGAAACGTGGTTGTGGTTGACAGCATGAAATCTAAAAAGATAAAGTTTCGTTGATTACTATGTTGTTGCCTTTTTTCACAGTCTTGTTCTTTCGATACATCAGAAAGTAAAGTTTTGTTGTAAGAAGAGTGTTCGTTGTCTTAGTGATTGGTTGGTGACTGGTAATGCGCCATGTACCACTTTAGTAAGATGCGTGTGTACGCCTTCCCTTTTACTTCAACACTTGGCACTGAGACTCTCTGTGTAGTTTGTGGGACTATTATATGATATATTCGTATCCCAACCCTAATAAATTCTTATACTTTGTGAGTTATGAGTTCTTTAAAACAAAAGGTTTAAAAGTACGATCTGAAAACATGCGTGTTGGACCTTTCTTCTGCAGGTGTTTAAAATTGTATCAATTTATCAGCCACTTCTAAATTGTTTTTATTTATCCTCTTGCAAACTATTGCATATGAGCTCGCTCGCTGCCATATTTCTGTATGTGTCCAGAACCTAGTGTGTAGAACAGATGTGAAGCAAGCACATGCATAGAGGAGATCACGCAAACCTTTCACAAATGTGCCCATAGACTGAGGCGAACCCTATTGATCTTGAGAGATTACTTCATGTAGATATGTTCAGGGTCCCTGACATATGACCTACAAATTCTCATGCGACAAGATAGAAGGCGCAGCAGTGCTTCATCAGAGAACTCTTAAACCCTCGCCACAAATGTGCTTGCCCATGGAGCAGAGGATCGACATTCTAATAATCTTTCAATCCAGGGTCAAATCTGTAAGCTCCTATAGGGTTAAGCAAACCTAGTTGCAAATTAAATATCCAAAAAAGAATATTGTGTTTTAAGGTGGATGCTATTAATGCTTTCTATTCTTTGTTCTGTTGGCGATTACAGTTCTTTATAAATCGTATGACTAATAATTTATCATCAAGTTTCATACGTCGCCCTCGACAATTCACAACTACCAGCACAATTATGAGGAAAATGGCATTAGTTATCCCTCGCAAACTAGGTTGCAGAGGGTTAGTGGGTCTGTATGAGATGCTTGCCCGTTGTGCTTCATATACAGTGGTGTGTCTGTGGTCCGGAACTTGTGAACAAAATAGAGAAACAGAAGGATTCATCAGAGAATCATCAACCTTACACTAAATCTGTTTGCCCATGGAGTGAGAGAGTGATGAACCCATTGTTTTCAGTCAAAGAGCCTAGGTCACACTTAGTCTATCATACTACGTTGACTAGGTTGCCGAAAAAATCGTGGTGAACAAGACTAGAAAGAAACATAGTTCAGTTGGCAGAGATATCATTCAGAACCTTCCACAGATGTTGCCCCATTGCGTAGAGAGTGGATCGAACCCTATCTAATTATTCATAGGTCGACAAAGGTCACTTAGGAGTGTTGTTGAGTCTATCATTTACTTAAACTGTGTATTGATTATGTGCCAAATCCTTGTGAACAAGACTGAAGAAACAGCATTCATCACGGAATCAGTCAAACCTACCACAAATGTTGCCCATGAAAGAAGAGTGAACTCTGTAATTGATTTCATAAGGTCAATGCGTGCGTGAGTATTGGACTGTGTTGTACAATATGTCCAAAAATCCAATATCTCTTAGGTGCAACATAAGAGTAGCAAGAAACAGCGTGTTCATGAGAGAATCATCTAACGCTCGTCCAAATGCTTGCCACATGGAAAGAGGATGAACCTATTAACTGTTCAAGGATCCAAAGATTCAAGTTACTGACTATGCTGAAAATCGCTTGTGAATCAAATAGAAGAACAGCATTCGATCAGGAATCATCAGCCTTCCACAAATGGTATGCCCATGGAGGTAGAGTGGCATGAACCTATTGATTATTCAAGGCGAAGTCACTATTGGACTATGCCAAAAACCTCTTTGAGTGTAACAAAATTGTGATAGAAACAGCATTGTTCATCAGAGAATTCATCAAAACTTTTCCTCAACGATGCCACTATTTGATCATGAAAAGAGATGAAAACCTTATTCACATTAGAATTGTCGCATGTCACTACTTGAGTGTGACTGATAATATAGTTTTAAGTCTTGTGTGTTGCGAGGGGATGCTACGCTGTTCGGTACACTTGTTAACAACTCTGTTAAAAATGATAGTCAAATGATGCATAGACAAAGAATCATTAGAAAACAAGTTCAAAACTGTGTTGGAATGCCAACACAAATGTCCCACAAACACCTCCCCATGCGACGAAAGTTTTATGTGAATTCCCCTGTCAATACTCCTCTCAGTGTGGAGTCTTGTTACCTCTCTGCTCCTCCGTATTTTGGTTTTGGTTGTTGAGAGAGATTTCGGATTCCACCATCCGTTTGCAGCGGTCCAATTCGGGATGGTGAGTGTTGGGGACATTATGTGTTGGTCATCCCAACACAGTTTTAAAATTGTTTCTTAATTGTTTGTCGTGTGTGAATTCTCTTTACAAGGTGTGTAGAACAAGGAATAACGCAAGCTTGAGCATCCCTCGCAACACAAGATTTTTAAAAACGTATATACATCAGTCAATCAGTGACCTGACAATCATATAGGGTTCAAGCCCTCTTTCAATGGGAAATTTGGGAAAAGTTTGATGCATCTCGATGAATGCTGTTTCTTCAAATTTGTTCCAAAGTTTTTGGCAGTAGTCAATAGTGCTTGACCTTTGAAATTCTAAGGTGTCATTCTACTCTCCGTGGCAGACATTGTGGAAGGTCTGAGGATTCTCTGTATGAAGCGTGTTCCTTCTATTCGTTGATTCATCAGATTTTCAGCAACTAGTCAAGTTCACCTTGATCTTTTGAATCCTTGAACATTTCTAGAGGTTCGTCCTCTTTCATGTGCAACATATGTGGAAGGTTTGATATTTCGTCTAATGAAATTGGTGGTTAATACCTTTTCATTCATATCATGTTCCACAAGGTTTTTGGCAACTATCATACTTGACCTTTGTACCTTGTTGAGAATCAATAGAGTTCAATTCTTCTTCATGGGGGGGGGCAAACATTTTGGGTGGTAGGTTTTGATGGTTTTCTCTAGATGAATGCATGTTTGTCTTTCATATGTTGCTTCACAAGGATTTTTGGCAGATAGTCAATAGTAGCTTTGATCTTGAAAATTAATAGGGTTCCCTCTCTCCATGGGCCAACATTTGTGGGAAGGTTTGAATGATTCTCTGATGAATGCTGTTTCTTCTATCTTTGTTTACACAAGGATTTTTGGCAATAAGTCATTATTGAACCTAAGGCGTTGACCTTGGAAAATCAAAATATAGGGTTATCCTCTTCATGTGTGCGTAAATTTGTGGTAGTGTTTGATGATCTCTCTGAGTGAATGCCTTTGTTTCGTATTTTGTTACACAGGATCTCGGCACACAACACACATCGGCAGCAATAGCTATATCCCTCTGCAACTAGTTGCGAGGGGATAAAAAGTCCTATTCCTCATGAATGTGCTGTAGGCTGTTGACCAGGATGGCCGATAATGAATCTGCTCCAATATAGTAACATACTATTATA
>CAJDSM010074957.1:0-15817 GCA_903981925.1 Ostrea lurida
ATGAACTATCGCCATTCAAAACAGTTATTAAGTGTGCATATCTTTATTTTAAAAATTACTATAAACGTAAATAATAAAAATACAATCATAAACCCAAGAGGAAGAAAACCCACCGCAACACAATAACCCCCAGCCCAACGAAATAAAGATTCATATTCGACGCTTCCGAAAATTACTCATATGCCCCACAGAGTATGTCCCAGTCACTCTTCTCATCCCTAACATCTCTGTCGAACTCTCGTTAAAAAAATACAAAAGAATTTTTGATAGAAACCTTCTGAAAAGACATGCAAACACTAAAAGTTGGAAGTGCCCTATACTTTAGATAAAATAAATTAACAAAAAGAAAAATAAAATAACAAAATAACTTATTTGTTATTTTATGCGCAATCAAAATACATTTTACATTCTTTAAAACAAGCTTCGTCTCCAGAGAAACATCATTTTGCGAGTAAAAAACGTTTTAAAAAAAAAGTTCAATCCACAGCCAAAAACAAATAACAAAAATCTAATTTGACTTATTATAATCTTTACTTTTACAAATGAATGCAAGAGACAATGATTGCGCTCAAACACGTTTACAAAAAATTGCGCCCGTTTCGCGTCACCAAGCCACCCTCACCAATTAAGCGAATTCAGCCTCACCGTTCGCTCTGACGTGCTTACAACGCTTACAAGTGAGCTAAAGTGAACCCCATAATTCAGGACCCCAACGTAGGTAGTAGATTAATATGGACAAAACCATTAAACCTCTGACCCAAATAACTTTGCAAAAGCTCTTTAAATCCCCAGACGCTTTCGGGGCTTACAAATCTCAGAACATTAAAGCTTAATGGCTCCTCTAAATTCAAACGAAGCCGCCCTACCCTCTTTTCGACAAATCCTGATCCGCCACTGCAATCACAAATCTGGCCCAAGAATTCATCCCGTAAACCGACTAACAACAAAATCCTGTAAAATAATCCCACCGATCATAATATCAATTAGAAAATACTCAACTGTTGTAAAGCTGCAATCTTCCGTCCTTAAATCATTTCCAATGCAAAAATTCTAATAGAAATATTCAAAGACTTCCCAATAATTCGCTTTTAAAACGTTCTTTCCAGGCCCCCACTATTAACCTTATAGCAGCTACACGATCAAGTAATAATATAGAGTGAACACAAATCATACTGTTGAATAATACTAAACTTGACTGCCGGTGTTATTCACAGATACCATAAAAAGGAACTTATCACAACACATCCTTATAGTTAACTTCACTGTCGCACTGCAGAAAATTGCCGAGTTCCAGCCCACACTTAAATCCATGCATAATGACTAGATAAGATTTCGCGTATCTTATATAGCGAAGCCTTTACTACACTACATGTTACACCATGTTTACATGTAGTAACCAGAGCCGCATGTACAATACATTAAAATTAAACCCCCCCACGCAGACCATAACAATCCAAACAGAACCTTTCATTGCAAGTGCCTCCTGAACCACCAACGAAAGCATGTATATACACAAACTTCAAAACCTCCTGGCATCACTAATTTTAAACTGTTACAAAAAAATAAAATTGGCCAAGGCTGTGCTCTATAACAAATCTTTCGTTTTTATCACAAAAATGGGTGATTTTAAGCAAATTCTTGCATTTATATATAATTCACGATGGCGTTTGGGGCAAAAAATTAAACTCTTGAATCACCATGCAAAAACTCACAAAATGTTCACACCACTGATAAAATCTATTCATACACGAGGCTATAATAATTTTTGACGAATAATTATAATTATATCTCGACAAACATCAATTCAACAATTAATTAAAATCTTTACCATTTACCTTTAGGCAGATTAATCCACTTCGATAAGCGAGCATCTCAATAAACACCTTACATGTGAACCTAAAGACAACACCTACTATACATAATACAAAAACTTCACACAATTTCAAAAATCGTTGAAACAAACTACTTGAATTCGCTACAGTGCACCCATCTGATACCAATGAAACAGACAAATGTGAAATAATAATCTCGAAAAGTAATGTATTCTAGCGTATTCATCAAATCTTCATGATATGAAATAGTATTTTTTATTCGCGTAGACATTACATCCTTTAGAAAATAATTAATTTTGTGTAATACACTATACACCTCAGCACAGTTCCAGTAATATAAACTCGCACAATTACTCCAAGACTATACTAACAATAAATTAAATTATATAAAGAACATACAGAATAGTACATATACCAAAAGAAAATCGTCCCTTACATTACCCAATACATGCAAGGAAGGCATAGCCCCATTATCTCCCTCGTGAACAAAAAAGATTCTAATAAATAACTACATTACGGCCGCCTTTGGCTCGAAGAAAACCAAATACCCATTTTTTAAAACTTTAACTGCCACTATACCCCTTGATATTGTTTCTCGAACCGCGTTAGGTTCAAAGCATCGCTTCAATGAGAATTTAAAATTTCCGAGAATATAGTCACCCAAAAATAAATGGGAACTAAAAAAATCTAGCCAATAATTACACATATAAATATAAAGCATAGCAAAGATGGCCCACTTTTTGCTCCGAATTGGAATTTCGAATCAATTAATCTAATTGCGCACAACAACACACACCTTTTTCGAAACGGTTAATTCAATTGAAGGAAACTAAAAAAATAAAAAACCCCATCAATTCGAAAAAACAATATATCAAAAGTCACCAATGTCCAACTAAATCCTTCAACGTAAGAAGGGCTTTTAAACTTATATTATTCCTCCCTGATAATTTTGTAAATAAATTTCAAAAGGCGCAATATCAAAAGCGAAGTATCCACCCCCCAAACACCCACCCCCTATTTAACTTTAATAAACGAACCTTGCCAACGTTTGCCCGACTTGTGAATTGTATTCTCTATCATTGCTGCCTTTATTTCCACTGAAATCCTATTGTTTAGCTTGTTTCATAAAACGATATGAATATAAAATCAGCGCCTATTCAAAAGTAATCATATCGTGGACAGGAAATTAACGTAACAAATACCCAGGCTGTAATCCACCCCACTCCACCAAACATTATATTTGACGAGCGGCACATTCTAAAAAGATTTTAAAAATACTATTAACTATCACAAGAAACCAAAGCTTGTTTTTATCAAAAGGTGTAAGAGAAAGATAACTGCAAAAAAATTATAAATCATCCTATAAATGCGCAGCTTGCTAGGTTTAAGAGTAATTTCTATTCTTTTAATCCTTATGGACACCGAGAAAAAAGACACACAGACACAGAACCAACAGAAGAAACTAAAATCAAATTCACCCAGAATGGCGCATGTAAGTGTAAGGAAACAGTGTAACTAGCATATAATGGAGACAGAATAATTTACAGCGTCGTGATTCAATACAAAGTTTCTTTCTGTTAATTATGAAGTTCATTATGTTGCAAATATAATGTTGAACGTCCGCAATTTGATAGACACCCCTACACAACGGCTGTATAACTATTTTTCTATCTCAGCATACATCACACTCTCTGCATTGCTCATATTTATGTCTGGTGTATTCTGGGTTATCGGGGCAGCACTGTGTTCAACTTCCATATAGACCAGCCCCTCTTGGTTCTGGGTTCGTACTGGAGCCTGGGCGGTATTTTTCTTTGGTTTGTATATCTGCGCATACACAGCGCCACCTGTCGTCTCTGTTGGTGTATTCTTAGGCTTATTTGGGACGGCGTACACCGGTATATCGGGTGTATGGTCTTTATTTTGTCTGTTTGTATCCAGTGATTTAGCGTTATCAGAGTGTCTGGTGTTTGTTTGTGATGGTGGTAGACTTCTAAGATGCTGTTCTTCCACAGTGGAGTATCCTACCTCGTTCTCTGGCTGATGGTTGGAATGATACAAAGGATTGTTTGGCAAATTCTCCTCATGATCGTAGGCATCATTTTTATGATTTGTATCTAATTCGCCTTTCGCCGATTCCTTTCTGGATGTTTTCTTTCTCATTCTAAAAAACAAATAAATAGAACACCTTGCTTTAAGATTGAGTGGGTATAGTTAGTCGTAAATATTTCGACCAACGATTATTAGTACATAAAGATAAATACAGATTTTGTTTCAAAGCATAGCGTCTTTTCTGTAAATTTTACATTATGATAAAAAGGAAAGGTGAATGTATATATGTTTGAATACCTTATACAAACCACTGCAATCAGAAATATAACAATTACAACAAAGCCTCCTCCAGCGCCTGCGATAATGACTGAAAAACAAATATTGGAAATTAACCATAATGTCTTTAAAGTAATTAACAAAACATCGCATGCAATTAAAAATATCCACTTCTGCCGTCAGAGAGTGGGGCATTCTTGTTTCTCCCAGTAATTTTTGCTTTTGCTAAATGTATAATGAGTGTGTGAGGGGGGGTTGGGTTAAAGAAATAAACTTCTTCCCAGACAAACCCTACCTTATTCTCTTTCGAGAAGTGGACAGACATACTAGCCTACATCGACCTCTCTTCATCAACCTGCATGCTTTGATTCTGAAAAACCTGTAAATGTCGGAACCGGAGACGGTTTACAATTCGATCGACTTTTCGACTCAAATACAATATATGCCTGGATTTATGCAACAGACAATTTATTCCTACAGATGCGAATAAGGAATTAATGCGGCGCTTAATTCATTTCTAATATGAGAGCAATAATTCAATTAAAGAGAGCATTTATTCCATTATGGATTATGTGTGAATTAAGATTATCTTTAATTTTTATTATTGCGCTCTTTTAAAAGAACTTATTGCTCTCAATAATTGAATTAATTGATATCATTTAATTCCAATTAATGCGAAGCAATAATTCAGATGTATTGCGCGCATTATTATGTAATTTAATGATATCATTAAATCAATGTGGAAGAGAGTAATAATTCAATTTTGCGCGCATTATATTGAATTAATGATATCATTAATTCAATTAAAGAGAGCAATAATTCGAATAATATTGCGCGCATTAATCATTAATGTGCGCTTGTAAATTTCCATTTAAAGAGATGCATAATTCAATTATAGCGCTCTTTAATTCAGCAAAAGAATTAAAGATATCATCAAATTGAAATTAATGCTGCGCAATAATCAGAATTAAAGATATCATTAATTATTTAAAGAGATCTTTAATTTGAATTATTCGCGCGACATTAAATACAAATTAAAAGATATCTTTTAAAATAATAAAGATATCTGACTGGCTGTTGAATTTCAATTATTGAGTTGTATGATTATGTAGGTAGTGGCCGTCTTCCATCATTTCAGATGATTGAGTGTTGTATAAATAAATGTAAGCAGATTGCAGCGAGAGAGAGAGGTAAAGAGAAAGGAATTGAAGAAAGGAGTCGTTTAAGAAAAGCAGTTGGTTGCCACGCGTGTATCCACTAAGGGTATCAATTTTTTTTTCTTTCACAATTCTTAGTAATTATGATGTTTTGACATATTTTGAGTGGTGTCCTAAAAGATTCGTTTCCTGTTTGGTATTGCTTGCATTCTTGCTGCTTTTTTTTTGACTTTAGGTGAATGAGATCAATGAATAAGTAAGTTTAATGTGTACTTGTATGTTTATATGCCAGGTGATGAAATAAACCGTGAAATCGCTCTAATTACAATCACTTCCAATTGTATTTTACTACATTTCACCCCATGTTTTTTAATACTCACAGTATTATGCTCTAATGCTCTTACGACCAAATCTATATCAAAAATAGTATTTATTAAATATTATACATTTAATGTGTCCCGGCTAAATAGAGCTAGGGCGTTACGATTTGTCTGTGATTATAGTAATGCCATTGGTGGTGTGACCTAAAGTGACTTGAATACTCTGCAGTGTGCAAATTGCAGGAGTGCTGTTAATAAGAGAAGTGACAGCCAAAAGTGAGGAGGGGAAGCCGTACGCGGATCCAATAATGGGACGGTATGGAAACAATGTCGGAGAGACATCCGTATGGTGGTGACTCGAAAATGCGTGAGGAGCTGGCCAGAAAGATCGACAGAAAGCTTTTACACTTGTGTAATCAGAAAGTGTTGATTCACAGGAATTGGTTGAAATTATCGAATGGAATTCTGTGTTCACATTGGCTGCTGAGTATACAGGGATCCAGCAGGAAGTTCAATCCATGTCAGATCATGATCATAGAACTTCTAGGTCATTTGGCCAATGTTCTGAACGTCTGGGTATGATTTGACTTTATACCAGGCGGCTTCAATTCTATGCCAATATAATGTAATCAACTTACTTGTGAGATATCAGCGGTCCTAATGTCAGTTAAGTATTGGTGTTGGCTTATTCGTATGTTGACCTCAGGCGTTGAGAATAAAAGCACCTTTATCGACTGATTTGACATAGCAGGAAAACTTTTTCGACAATTCCGGGGAAAAACAACATTTTGAGGTTTTTCAAAGTCAAAGCGGATCTGTTCCATGCTGGTATTCTGATTACTGTTAATGTCTGGATGATGTGGATGCCCTCCTGTTTCTCCGAAAGTTGTGCTACATGGCTCAAGCAATGCTCAACGTGGGGAAATATTACAACGCCAAGGTGCCTCGTCATCGGGTAAGAAGTGCCAAGTGCCCGTCTCTGATGTGCCTGAGGTGCACGTGAGTTGACGATGTTTGTTATGCTTGTCTTCTTGTTTTACCCATACTAGCCCTAGAACTTCAGATTGGAAAACAACTCAGATTCGCTTCTGAGTTTGTATGAGAAGCCTGAAAGTTTTGGTTCCGTAGGATGATAAATATTTTGTTCCTGTGTAGCGGCATGCCTTTGTTCTGGTATATATCCAGGACAATGTCGATTTAATCGAGTTGTAAACCATGTTTGGAGAACAACTGTGCGCCTGTCATAACATGTGATTTCATACCCGCGAATTTCCAATCACGATGTCTTGTTATCAGTATTAAGATAGCTTAATCATTCTGGTGCTAGATTCTGCCTTGACTGTGCATGTGTTTCTGTTACAGTTATCTAGCAACTGCAAGTACCAGTCTGTTGCCCAGTTGTTATTTCGTAGGCTTTCGGTTTACTCATAATTTCCCTGTGCTCCCCCGGTGCTCCGTATACAAGGTCGTTTTTCATGCTATCTTGCCGATTCTCACAAAAGAGTTTGTTGTGGATCCACGCTTACACACTTTCTTCAGTTAGCTCTTTCTTACTTGGGCTTCCTTGCTAGCTCATCTTGTATTTTCCTCTCTGTTTCACGAGACTCTTGTAATTTTGTGCCCATGCAGGTTAGTTTTCAATGTTCACCTCTAATGGCATCACCACCTGCTAGAAAGTGACTCTACCTATGTATTCCAATGTATAATAACGGTATCACTAGCTTTTTTTTGTAGACTGTACTATTATTAGTCGTGCTTTGTGAACTTGCTTCTGATTCTGGGATTGATCATGATTAGAATCAGATCCTCTTGCCTTACTTTGGACTGTCGCGTACCAGGAAAGAGTAGGAGCAGATCGAGATCTAAATTAACTCAGATGGGGGGTACATGCGTGTTTTGGATGATCCGATTTGTCATGTTTCTTATTACCGCAGATATAGCGCTAATTCAATACAAGATCCGTCTTGCTTGGGTCCATTGTTCTCATTTTCTTTCTTTCATTACTAGTTTCCTAATGTTCCAAGATCATCTGATACGGAAATTATGCAATAAACATTAAATAAAAAGGATTGAACTATGCCATTGGAGATTTCCATCAGCCTGCAGCAATCTGGTCTTATGGTTCATGGCCACCAATCAGCAATTACACTTAGATGGTGTTGTGTCGCCTGGATCTGCTTATTTCAACATATTACACAGTTTTTAGATGGAAAGTTTAGACTTTGTACAGTTTCTATTTTGGTTGCTATTGCTAATGTTGTATATGACCGGTTCCAGCATAGGAGACGGAGTGTCTCTTAGATCAATTTTTGTCTAGGTCCACTAATTTATGCCAAGTGGACCTTTGATATAAATGCCCAGTGTTCACCTTTGACTAAGTTATCTATATGGGGAACAGACTCCGACATGTATGCTTGATGTGTCCTGAACTCACATGCAATTCATTATCGCTGGATTTCAGACTTCTTGGTGAAGTGTCGAAACACAGTTGTAGGATTGTCTGATGAGGAGGAAAAGTTATTTTTGTTTCCGGGGGACATTTCTGTAGAGGTGACGTAAACTGTCGTCTTATCCCGGTTGTCGCCCGTGTTCTCGGTATCGTGTCGTCTTCGGGTGTCGTCGGCTGTTTGTTGAACCTGATTCCACATGTTGTCAGACGGCGTGTGTAATGGCCTTGGCCTGATTTGTGTCTACGCATATACACATAACCAGACGTAATCTAAGTTTATATCTAAATAGAATGAACGTCCAGTCAGTATAGTTTTTGAAAGAATTACATTTAAATGTTAATTTTGCTCCAGTAGTCTGTGTACAAGTAAGCTATATAAATGAATTTGTGGATCAGTTCTAAAAACACAGGATACCGAAGACACCGAAAGACGACGACGATACCGGGAGAAACACGGCCGACACCGGGATTAAGACGACGATACAGTCACCGTCTACAGAGAATGAGGACCACCCGGAAACAAAAAATAACGTTTTGCTTCCTGCCTCATCAAGAAACTACAACTGTTTTCGGACACTTCACCAATGAATTGAAGATCCAGGCTGGATAAAGTGAAGTTGACCATGTTGGAGTTCAGAGACCAATCAGGCCATTTAACATGTCGGATCGTCTAATCGTATCACCCTGGGCCATATTATTAGTAGACCGTTAGTCAGAGCGCTCCGGACACACTGCTTTTTTATAGTACAAAGGTCCCACTTGGCATAGAATATAGTTTGGACCCTAGACAAAAAAAATTTATCTAAAGAGAACACTTCCGTCTCTAGCCTGGACGTTGAACAATTTAGCGATAAATTATGCAAATTAAGCACCCTCAAGAATAGGATAAACGTACAGACGTCTAAACCTGTCCATCTAAAAACTGTGTAATTATTGTTGAATAAGGGCTGAATTTCAGGGACCACAAATCCATCTAGGAGTTGGGATAATTTGATGATTAGAGTGGCATTTTTGACCTATTCAAAAAATCCAGATTGCAATGGCCGGTCATGACTCCAATGTGGCAATATTTCAATCCGTTTTTTTAAGTTTTTGCATTTTATCGTATGCAGATGGGTATGCTTGGACTATTTAGGAACTAGGTGAATGAAAGAATGCAATGGAAAAATAAGAACAATTGACCCAAAATGCAAGTACGGATACATGTCATTTTGAATCTATGCTTTATATGTCAGGTAAATACAAATGATTAACAAGTGACAGATCCTGGACCTGTCATCAATACAATTACTGACGATTTGTACCCCCAAGTCTGGATTAAAAATTTAGTATCCTCGGATTCTGCTCCTAACGTCTCTTTATTACTGCTCGTGGTAGCGACACGGCAAAAAGTGAAGCAGATGAAGGATCTGGATTATTTTCTAATACAGCATTTTGAATGCTCTAATCCCCAGGGAATACTAGAGGCATGTTTACAAAGAAACTGATAATCAATATGTCATCAGCTAAAAAAGCTAGGTGAGTTACTACGGGTTTATAATTGTAAGATGACCATAGTAGATAGCATGGTAGAGGTGGTGATGGTGGTTGAAACCGATTAGGTGTGATACATTTTTGAAAACTAAACCCTGCAGGTGGCCACAAATATTACAAGTGAGTACTGCTTGATACGACAGACATAGGTAGGGATAATGCCAGACAAGAATTAAAAGTGATAAGAAGGAACTGGGCAGCAAGGCTTGAAAGACCTCTCAATAAATAGAAGGAAGACCAAAATGAGCCGTGATGGCAAGTAAAGTTTGTGTGAAGGCGTGGATTCTTCCAGCAACGAATGCCTTCTTTTGTGAAGGAATTCTGGCAACAGGATGCGCATTCTGAAAAGCATATTGATCATCCATTGGTGTAAGCCTGGAAGTCACACGACTGCAGCCAAGGGAAATTAGTGATGTTAAAACCTCTGGGGAAAGCTATCGAATCATAGAGAACATGACTGCAACAGATGCTGTGTACCACCTGTTTAGCATGCACTGAGTTTTGTAACTGTACAGAAAGACAGATGCAACAGGTCAGGCTCGAAATGAAAAATCTATTTGCTACCAGAAATGATTTAAAGCTTAATCTCTTTAATGAACTACTTTGCATTATACATTTTTGAGGACCATCTGGGGATTTGGAAGTTTAACTGCAGGTACTGATACCTTTGAACGCATGTTTATGACAGGCGGCCACATGTCTTGGTTGTCTCCCAATTCTCATGGTGTAAACATCACTTTTCAAGATATTCTGAAGCATTGTCCGCTGACATATCAAACCAGTTTACAAAGGTCATCTGGCTGGCTGCCGACACAGGCAACAAATTATTGACAAGCATCCTACGGAAAACCAAACTTTTTCAGGCTCTTTCTCATACACATCAGAAGCCAATCTGGATTGTTCCAATTGCTGACGTATTCTTTGTCATGTACCGTTGCATGGCCTTTGATTGACAATGAATGAGAGAACCACAGGCACATAATTCAAACAGTGGCGGGTCACCAAGTCTTCACGTGCACCTTCGATGAAGGCAGGCATACAAGAGGAAACGGAAATTTCACTGGCACTTTCTCACTTTACCGCCTCAGATGAACGACGGCACACCTTGGGAGATTTAGTAATATTTTTCCCCACTGCTATTGGAGGCAATGATGTTTTGAGCCCATGTTAGCACAATCTTTTCGGAGGAAGCAGGAGGGGGCATTCCACATCCAATATCCAGATCTAAGCTCATAACAAGTACATGCCAAGGCCACCATACTCCAGGCATTTGGCAACAACAGATTCTGCTTCTGACCGTGTTTGAAGAAATGAGCCTGAAAATGATTTTGTTTTTTCCCCAGGGATGACTTGTCGAAAAAGTTTTTCCTGCCGTTATGTCAGATCCCCATGTCTGTAAAGTGGGCTTGTCTGTTTCATTTCCTCAACTGCCTGGCTGTAGGTGCAGACATCAGAAAATTATAGAGCCTCAACACCCAGATGATCCTTCTACTGACTTCATATCAGGGACCGTATCTCGGAAATATTCTTCGACAAGTCAAGTTGGTATGTAGCCATTATTATGGGGACACCTAAGGAATGTGAGCCGCCTACTGTCACTCAAAGTTGCGCCTTCAAAGTGTGTCCATACCTCCAGTGAACAGTTGGGTTTCGAGACCACATGTATGGTCCTCAATGTTTCATGACAGTTCATTAAAGTCTGACACATTGATTATTCTGGTCAAAAGCATAGCGTTTCATTTAGAACCCTTCACCTGCTGGATCTGCTCTTTCTGTAAACTTTTTACTCAGGCATGCAATCGTTGTGATACACAGTCAGTCTCATTTCCTTGATAAATTGATCACAACAATTTTCCTGTGTTGAATCAACGGATTTTTCTGATTTACACCAAGTGTAAAAAGCTTCTGTTAGATCCTTTCTGTTGCCCATGATTCTTTCACCAAGCATTTCTGTTGCTGAAGATTCCACACGCATTCACCTGTATCTCTCTTTCTCTTCCCTTCTGCCGTACAAACTTTTCTTTCCATAAGCTAATCCGGTCTCATTTTATTTGGACTTCCTTTTGCTGTTACTCGGTCGCTTCCCTCCTCTTCCCTTTTTGGCCCTGTCCACCTTCTGGCTTTAATTAACAGCACTCCTGCAATTTTTTGGCCACACCTGGCAGAGTTATGGATTTTCCATATATGTTAACCTTTTTAATTGTCACACCCCACCAAATTGGCACTACTTATAACATCTTACAACGACCAATATCGCCTTCGGATAACGCACCTAGCTCTTTTAGCTCATGCATATTGTTCATCAACTTTTTTGTAACATGCTTCTAGTTTCTGGGGTTGGCATTGTAGTATATTTTATTGATGATCGCACGGGATCTTTCACTGTTTCATTGCATTCACCTGCGCATTATAAAGCAAATAGATCTAAGTCACATGTATCCATCATCTTACTTATTTTCATTGATTACTTTCATTCACTCTGAAAGTGCAAAAACAAATAAAAAAAAAGCAATCGCCTATGGAGAATCTTTACGAACTGCTTTTTATACCAGGACTGACGTGGGAATGACATTTCCCTAGTTTTCTAAATGCCCAAAGCATCACCATTTAATTCTGAAAAATTTATTAAGCTCAATTCAATAGAAATTTACATTTATAACTGCTCATAGGCAACCTGTACAAATATGCATGCATTCAACAACTTGTCAGTTATTCCCTATTGGATATAAAGTTTGAGTTACAGAAGACAGCGAATATATTTTTCGTAGATCTAAATTGTATAAGTATACCGTTTACATAATTGGCAAAAAAATCCTTAAAGGTCCTTGTATATCCTTTTAGATAGGCCATTTATCGATCAAAAATAAACCCAAGGAATGGGGTTTCCCAACCTCCAAATTACACATAATTGATTATACTCAAAGCGGTATGATGTACCTCAATATTGAAACAAAGGTATGGCCACATAATTTGCAAAATTTGAGAGATTAACGCACCATAGGCAGCCATCTGGATTTTGACACGGTTCAAAAATTAGTACCACCAATCACTCAAAATTACCACTCTAAGAAATGGATTTGTGCCCCTGAAATCTGCTGATTTTCAAACACATACACAAGTTTTTAGGTAGATAGCTTATTAAAACTTATGTAAGATTCCCCATTTTTGGTGCTTAATTTGCATAATTATCTATTGCAAAATTACCGAGTTTCCATGGCAATAGACGATGGGTTTAGGAGTCTAACTTGGATCAATCTTTTTGTCTTTTCTAAGAGGCATATATGCCAAGTGGGACCTTTGTTACTAGAAGTTAATAGTGATTGACCCTTTTCACAGGCCCTACTAAGTCATACTATATTTGTAGAATCAGTCTGATTAACAGAACCCGCGGACTCCTCAAGATTATCTGGGTAAAAATTTGGAGAATGATACAAACGTTTTATTAACCATGCTCGTTTCAAACTTTTTATGGAAAAAATACTGCAACCTTACTTCATGGCAGGATAAAAAGTGAGATACGAGATCCGCCGCAGATGCTTTGACAAAGCAATGAAAGTCCACAAAGATCTCATATTATGAGGATTGCCAAACCAATATTGTATATGCATAATTGCATATCGTAAAAAATTTGAGTTACTTCAATGCATTCACTGCCGATACCAGTTCGCCAATGTACTCCAATAAATTCCTTACTGGCTTGCGATTTAATACTATCCAAATTGTTTCACATGGCCGACTAGTTGTTTAGGCAGTAATAGATGGTTGAGTCGTACAAAAAAGGGAAAAATAATTTGAACAGTTTTTTTTGTGTATATCTAAAGTACGCCTGGAAAGAAAATGTTTTGTTTTTACGCCCCATTAAGTGAATTTCATTCATAGTAATACGTCACCAGCTTGTAAGCTGCTGATAAGTTTTCACAACCAGATATATTCTACGATTTAGGCGAACAACGATGTCATGCTTCAGTGATGTTACTACCATAAATAACGCAGAACCAAAGAAATAGCGTAAGCTCAAGTAATAGTGCCCAGACCAAACAGCCTTCTTCTGGACCATTTTCATACTAGACCGCCATATATTAAATGGCATCAACATTGCCAACTGTAGTAATTTTTCATGATAAAAAATACAAGCCCAGATAACCTAAGGAAATATACCCGCAATATTTTTTCTATTGAATTTTAACCGTATAACAATTCCCTGTACTTGAATTCAAAATGGTTACCTAGTTAATTGTAAGAGTAATCTGGTAGGAGGTATATTCTCTTTTAGAAGAGAAGTGGACTAGGCATAGCCTACATCCACTTCGTCTTCGCAAACCTTTCATGTTTTCATTCTGGAAAAATCGTGTGTAGCGAATGCTGGCCTGAACCGGACGACGGCTTTACCACTTCTATCCGGGCTTTTCAACTAGAAAATATGTCTAGATTTACGTAAGTCATGCCATTTCCCATAATTCTCAACATTAATGCAATGAACCTACCACGAGAAATATCAGACTTTAACCCATGTTTCACATGTATCCTCTTGTTCGTGTTTGCAATAGTGATGTTTAGTCCTAGTTAGGCGGTAGAATTAAAGTATAAAATATCAAAAATCAAAGTTGCGCCAGAAATTTGTGGAAAATGATATACACTCGCATTTTGATTTCTTCAGAAATCTTTTTGTTTCAATTTAAAAGGATTCCTTTAGTTATATTAATTAGGATAAATCATTCCGTTTGAATTAAAAATGAAAATGTCAAAAGTTTTATGAGAAAGCAAATACACGTGTGTATTAATTTTTCCAAATACTTTCCCGTTTTCGGGCGGAATTTTTTTTTTTTTTGTCTCTACCGCCCTTAGAGATGATTCAACAACACAATTCATAACTCCGGGACAAGAAATATGTAAAAAATGGTTCATATTAAAACAGGCGGATGTAAGATGTTGAAGTTTCACCTTGTTGACAGATGCACTGCACTTAATGTTGCAGATTGTACCAGGCATGACGACCCAGTTCTAATGAAAACTGCTCTAAGTTAACTTAAAGCTAGTATTACTGCTTGATTTGTCTCTTTAGAACTGCTTTATGACTGACATCTAAGTTAACTTAGAACAGCCTCTGCTGACCTGCTCTAGGAGCTTGCCTCTATGAGCTGCTCCAAGTTCCACTTAAAGCAGCTCTACTGAGCTGCCTTCTAAGTACTGCTCAAAGTTTTTCCATTTAAACTGCCTCTAACGACACTACAAGCTTCACTTAGAACAGCTCTACGACTGCCTCCATATTCACTCCATGTTCAAACTTAATGACTATAATCGGTATCTGCTCCAAGTATCTTAGAAAACCCCAAGCTCTTACTTAGATTACGCCTCTTCTCGTCGCTAACTTTTCCTTCAAAGTTTACTGTGTATGGTTATAAAAAAATACTAATTGAAATAATTAATAAACAAAACCATCAAATAAGCGATACAAAATTTAAAACGGAGCAGGGTTTATTACCAGATTGAACGTCGGTCGTATTATTTGCTATTAAACAGATGCTATAAATACGTGCCGGGATATTGATTGACTGAGGAATTACATGTATCCACTCGGACCATTACGTTGTAAAACTTCTTTACAAACATGAGAGCCCCACTGGCATCTTCCAAAAAGCATGTTAATTATATATACACAGCATCTAGTTCTACATTACTTGACATGCCGATTCGGAGGAGCAGGCCAGCTATAGAGCTTGTTCTATATTCTTTCATAACCGTCTGCGAAGTCTCATCTTAGAAGAAGTTCTGGGCGTAGATTCTTAGCATTGTTATGACCGCTTCGGTTGCTGCTCTAAGATAACGTAAGAAAGATTTAAGAAACGAGTGGGGTTACATCTATAATGACTGAAAAATTCTAAAGACCAGTACACTTCAAGAACAGGTGAGTCTTGGACATAGCTGCTTCCGACCTAATGACATCTTTGTCCGGTCTGCTCCTAAGTAATTCACACTTATATAACTTAGAGCAAGCTGCTCAATTCGACGCGGCTTGGCTTATGACCGCTGGTGCGCCTACTGGAATTTAAATTGCCAACCATTATGCTTACGGTCTACGGTCTGACACAATTAGATGCTCTTTAAGGGTTTAACCTTTCACTATACAGAGCAATCTCATGGCTGTTTTTCCTTAAATTGAGCTGGTTGGATGCAGAAACGAGTTAGAACTGTTCGCAC
>CAJDSM010074959.1:2151-15289 GCA_903981925.1 Ostrea lurida
TAAATTTAATATGTATATTAGGAAAATCAATCTAGAATACAATTGTTACTATAGAAGTTTTTGTCCTTGACAATATTTTTTTCGTTATAAATAATTATCTATGGGAAATAGCAGTTTTTTTCACTATCAAAAGTTTACCAAATTATTTATCATATCCAGTGAATAAAATTCCGATTGAAGATATATTTCTATCATGTGCAAAGTTTTACGATTTTTTTTTTTGAAAAACCTATGACATCACATGAGGGTGGATAATCCTTAAATCGACTTGCAAGCACTTCTTTCATAAATACACAATGATTAATTAGTATACATGTTTTATTCACGTTTTTATATGAATCTAATGATCGCTTGCTTTTGAGGTATTGTATCATGGGATTTCATTGTCATTTGTATATAGTATTATAATCGTTTTGTAATGTTTGAAACCATATGATAAAATATCAATTGTAATATTGTGTGTTCTTATTTTACAAATTTCCAAATGGGTACTAGAATCTTTGAAAGGTTTGCAATCATAACTTCATATGAGGTAATACAATGGGGATCTAGATATGTAATGTCTATACTGAAAAAAATGTACTTCTCACATAAGCCTTGGGTGTTTGACCAACTTTTTATATTGTATTTTTATAGGATTGATCACTGTTCGTTATGATCTAATTAAATAATCTACAAGTTCAATGATACATTTAGTAGTTGTGGTTTCTAAGAATTGGATCATAACAATGAGTAAGTGTCCTGCATGCATTACATGTGGTATATTAATCTATCTTCACCCTTTGTTAATTATCTAATATATCGCCATCCTTGATGATACATGTAAGTAGATAGTCTTGTAGATAGTCTTGCTATTCAATTAGATTGTTCTCAATTTTCAACACATGAAAAATTTCTATTTTTATTAAGGACGCTTTTCGTTTTACATAAAATGAACGAGTTTGGAATTTCGTTATTTTTCATTTCTTTTAAATGAATGTGCTACATTATCTGATTTAGGGATATTAGTATGGCCATATATAAATTATTACATGTTTCAAATCCATGACCCAACTAATGCCGAGATAATGACACCCATTCAGTTTTGATTAATCCCGATCACAACGAACATTTTCTAGGGGTGGGGGGGATAAGGATGTTATTTGCAGAATACAATCTGTCAGTAGGTTGAATGATATCTGGTGTGTTTGATGCTAATTAATTATCATACCAATAGATATGTATTTCCATATTGTCCAATATGAATGACATTCCATCGAGTTACTTCGGATATGAACGATCATTGTGACGTACATAAAGTTATATCCCTCGGGAGAAACTGTTAACGTACTGATCATCCTTAATTTTAACAATAGACTCATGGACCACATCACTCACCTGAGTGACCTTCGTCCTTTTGCTATTTTTTAACTGGAGGAGCGGAGTGAAACGAAAACCTTTAGCGAAGATGCCAATAGATGTAGATGTATATTAAGTAAACCAGGGCTTTTACTCTTTATAAATAAAACGTTTAACAGGACAGTAATACAACTGCCACAATACTTCCACAAGGCCCTTTATGACTAAAATAAATTCCTTCCTGTAACCAATAATAGATATGCCACAGTATAATATAGTTGAACTTGGATTAAAGAGTATATTACCGAAGACAATATTTACAGCAGACGATCATATGCATATTACGGAAGCCGTATGCTAACCAGTTGAAAATATTTTTGTTATGTCGTACGTACAAGATACTCAAAGTCGTACGTACGAGATACTGAGTCGTTCGAGACATACTAAAGTCGTCCGACACATACTAAGTCGTTCGAACGACATATTAAGTCGTACGTACGAGATACTAAGTCGTTATACGATATAGTATGATAAGTATGTCGTACATACGACATACTTAAGTTCGTACGAAGAAGATATTACTGAAGTCGTAATTACGAGATACTAAGCGTACGATGACATATAGAATTCCGTAATTACGAGATAAATAAGTCTCGTAATTACGAGATAATAAGTTCGTAAATACGAATTTAATATGTCGTACGTAAAGAGATAGATAAGTCGTACGGAAACGCAATAAGTCGTAATAACGATAAATCAATGTCTGATAACGAGAATAAATCTTGTACGTTACGAGAAACAATTAAGTCGCAATAACGACATAAAAGCCTTATTACGAGATACAACGTAATAGCGATATGAATATGTTGTTATTACAAGATATTAAAGTCGCACAGTATGAGATTTTTTTTTATATGTCCGTAATAACGAGATTAATAAGTGTTAGTGACGAGATATGTAGTCGACATACAAGATACGAGGTATACGAGGTACCGTTACGAACACATTATCTTCGTTATTACGACATATTATCTCGTTATTACGACCCATAATTATCTCGTTTATTACGACATATTATCTTTTCGTAATTTGACTTAATTAAACTCGTTATTATGACTTATTTATCTCGTATGTACGACATATTATTCTCGTTATTTACGACATACTATCTCCTAACTACACTTATTAATCTCGCTTTATTAACGACATTATCTCGTTACGTCGACTAATATCTCGTAATAACGACATATCATATCTATTACGACTTAATATCTCGTAATAACGACATATTTCATATCTTTATTTCGCTTATCTCGTAATAACGACTTATTATGTCGTTCTACCACTTATTGTTTCTCGTACGTACGAGATTGATCTTGTTATCCACGACATAATTATTTCGTATTACGACTTATTAGGCGCTTCGTACGACTTTAGTATCTCGTTTATTACGACTTTTTATATCTCGTTTCGTACGACTTAGTAGTCGTACGTACGACATAACTATTCGTATAAAGACTTAGTATTCTCGTACGTACGGACTAGTATGTCGTTCAAACGACTTAGTATTTCGTACGTACGACTTTTGAGTATCTCGTACGTACGACATAGCCAAAAAATAATTTTTAAAACTGGCAAGCAATACGCTTCCGTTACATTATAATATAATATTAATTTATTCCCTCGCCATCCACGATGTGTTTCTATTTATACTTCTTCGAACCTGTTCCAAAAACTTTTTTTTTGAAAATTTGGCATAGTTCCTATAGAATAATTTAATTGCAAATAACTCTACTAAAGGAAAAATAACTCTTAACATTTTATCGCGTAAATAACAATATTAGGCATAATGCCCCGTAATTTTTAGAGTGGGAACAGGAAATTGAATGGATTGGCAAAAATCATGAAAAATTTCACATTTCACAATTTCTGTATCATTCTAAGCAGATATACAAGTTTTCAAACCATTTTAGCCTCAACTAACTTGGATATAAAATAAACAGTATTTATTGCAGATATTTAATTTTCTTTACATTTCCACTATAAAACTCCGCCAAACAAACAGTTGTCGCTTTTGTCCCACACATAAAACCGTTTGGTTCCTTCAGATCACAGTTCTCTATATACGGAGGAACTGTCCATTCTGGTCCAGGATGTGGATACAGTGGTTATCAAAGTCTGCTATTCAGATCTGACTCTGGACTGTCTGTTGATTCCCCGGGGTTTGGATGGTTTATTTTGGTTAGTTTTAGAAGATCTTAAATCGGAGTTTTTCCAGCTTGGTTGACCACCACTACTGCACCAGCTTCATAGTCAGCCACACAGATATCAGGTTTCTGTTCTCATGATGTATTTGATTTTACTATTTCTGAATATAGAGGCTGACCCTCATCATCATACGGATTGTTTGTTTCTCATGGAACCCCGGAGTAACGGACAACTTTTGGATTGTGTTTTATCATCATGTACATGGTAACCAGGAGAATCACCCAGAGGAGGCGACACAGAGAATTGTTAGGTTTCCAGCCCTGTAGTCTGATCACCTCCTCTGTCTGTCCACTCTTCACTGTTATTCACAGCTTTGTTTTCCCATCAGAATACAGTAGATCCCCATTCCTTGTCACTGCTATAGCAGCTGGAAATTCCCCCTTTGATTTTGTTTTGATTTGAGTATGAAACTGTACTGAACATTGAAGCATTTCATATCACTGACTAATGCACTTGTCCAGAATTTTTCTTCGCTCAGACAGGGTACACTGCGGAGGTTTATACCCAGTTTTTACTGTAGACAAGCTCTGGTTCATCCATCGGTTCTTTGGGTGAGTTTCTGTTTCTTTCAGTGTGATGTAGCCTTTGTCATCTGTTCGTAAATGATAATGGTATCAAAGATCCCAGTGACTTGTAAGCTTTCACGTCTAGTTGTTTGGATTAAATGTAGGCAAAGTGAGACACGGACTTTGGGAGGAAGTTTTCTGAATTCTTTGTTTTTGATCTGTATTTCCAGGTACAGACACTCATGGATTCCTCCATTTCCTCAAGAGTAATCAGTGATGCTCAATAAGGGACTGTATCTGTTTGATTTCATCAAATGTTTCTTTTCCAGATATTTCCAGGTGTTTGATTTTCATCTTTCTATTTCATTTTTCATTTGGTTTGATTGGACATTGTCAATTTCTTTGTTGCCATTCCTCTCCATGTTTTATGTAACTCTGCAATGTGAATTTCACGTTATTCTCCAATCCAAGATGGTTATTTTGAGTTTCTAAATCAGCGGCCATTTCTTCATAAGTTGGAGAAATACTGTTTTCATCTCCTCTGAATCTTTGAATGTCTTACTTTTCTTTCGTTGTGATTTCAGAAAGAATTAAAAATGTATTGGCCTTTATGTTTCTCTACAGATATAGTAGTGCACAAGAACAGACAGACATGTCACATTCCTGCAATGAAATTCACAGACTTCGTTTTCATTGTGTACTACATTTGAAAATCAAGGTGGATTTACGATTTTGGAATGGGGCCACTTTGTGTTGTTCATAGTCATCATCAATGTGTTTTCCTATACAAGAATAGCACAGTTTGACATGACCAGAAATCACAAGTAATCTGTACTATTAGCCTGTCCTACAAAGGTCACATCGGGCGACATCTTGGGCACTTGGCGGGCCATGGTCACCAATATTCTGCCAATTTAAAGAGTATTATTGGCATTTATTAATGTATGCAAACAATTTTTCAATTTTTAATAATGTGTGTACTAGTTAGAGAGTTGCATTTAGACATGTTACATAAAAATTCAAACAGTTCATACATGTTTAGCCATAAACTCGAAGTTCTTTGAAAGTTAAGTTATTTTTGGTTATTCTTATTAAGGGAAAGAGGGGGGGGGGCTTCGTTTCAGAGAAATTTCCATATTAATTGCTGTTTTCCCCCTAAGTACCAAATGAAACAAACTCCTCTGAAATTCTCATGATTGCGAGGGGGTGTAAAGCTCCTGGGACACTTTTGGCAGTTTTGATTTTCATGAAAAGAAAATCATCTCCGGTTATGTTCATCACGATACACAGCGGGAGTTGGTACGTGAATTCTTCTAATTTAGCAAGTCACGTGATTTATATGTTTTTTCCTCTATCAAGCTTTATATAAGCGAGAGATACACGTCTATTTGGTTGGTAAGGAAGGCACGGTAGGGTGCCCAGCAGGGGCGGATCCAGGAATTCTTGGTAGGGGGGGCGGGATTTTTTTTTCAGAGGCAGGGGTTTGGGCTCCTGAATTTTAGTGATTTAGAGTAAATTATAAACCATATTAATTAGCACTCATAGGTAAGTTACACCCCTCTCCAGGGCAGAAGTAACCAGGAATACATATGGAAGTGGGGGTAGGGGCGTGCCACAAGATAAGTACAGGATTTAAAAGCTTGCTAGTCAGGTCCACAGCTGGTCAGGAAACCCTGGTAGGGTCCAGGGGCGAAAAGCCCCCGGGAAACTAAGAAATTTGAGCATTTCATTGCATCTGGGTGTTTTAGCTAGAGGATCCAGGATGGCAGCCTGGTAGGGTCCAGGGGGCGAAGCCCCGGAAGCTGAGAAAATTAGCATTTAATTGCGTCTGGGTGTTTTAGGCCCTAAGGATTCAGAATGGGCTCTGGTAAGAGGAGTCCCAGGAGGCGAAAACCCCCAGAAGCCGAGAGGTTTTAGCATCTTAGTTTAAAAGGGAGGTGCACGGCACCCAAGTACCCCACTGTTACAGCCTTGCTTTCTTACAAGCTAATGACAGGCAGGCCAAATTATGAACCGATTCATTTGCACATAAATAATGTATTATATATCCCGAGTTACCCTAATCTTTGAAAATTTTAGGGGGTCAGCCCCCACTCCCTCTAAAATCCGCCAGTGTATCGTGCGCGCTGGCTGTCTCTCTCTCCTCCTCCTTTATCCCGCCTTCACCACTCTCTCTCTCTTTCTCTCTCTCTCTCCTCTTCTCTCTCTCTCTCTCTCTCTCTCTCTCTCGTTCTCTCTCCTCTCTCTCTTTTTTTTTTTTAGGGGGGGGGGCGTACGCCCGGTACGCCTTTCCTTGAATCCGCGACTGCCAGGGTATAAAATTAAATTATTATGTGTCGGCCCGCCAACTAATTAATCTGCGCCCGCAAGATAGCTTAAAGTGGCACCCGCCGCTTAATCAATGGCGCCGCCAGTTCTCATCTCTCTCTTCCTCTCTCTCTCTCTTCTCTCTCTCTCTCTTATCTCTCTCTCTCTCTTCTCTACTCTCTCCTCTCTCTCCTCTCTCTCTCTCTCTCTCTCTCTCTCTCTGCTTCTCGAGTGCGTGTTTGAGTTGTGATGTAAAATAGTAGAGGGCAGTTACATGTTGCCGCTGTCCTATCAGTAATAAAGACTGGGAATTAAAATGTTGTATATGTTATTCATATCCAAAAGATAATATACTTTTTTTTAATACAACCCGCAAAAATATAATTCGCACTGAGGTCCGAATCAGGGCTCGAAAATACGGTGTATATACAAGAAAGTCTGATAACCAGCGTACATGTACAGGCGCGATCAAAGGTGTCCCTCCACCTTTTGACAAACGTTCATATTCCGTAATTGTTGCATATGAATATTAATCAAGTTAATTTCACATTTAAAATATAATATTTTTGTACTTGTGACCCTAACATTCGTAGAAAATAATGACCTTGTTTATAGCCCAGTATTGATTTATTTTAGTAACACGGGTGATGTTATAGAAAGTTTCTAGAAATGCGTTGGTATGATAAGCCAACAAGTTACATAAATTATACCTTTCTAGCATGTCTAGAAATTGAGAATACATATAAGACAGTGACTATGATGTGAATAAGAGACACTCGTTGAATGGAACTTTTGAAGACTTGTGGAAAAACTGGGATTATTTGTAACTGAGGAGAAGTTTGTTTAAATTTTGGATTTATAATTAAACCGGCGACAACAATTGTAAGTTAGATTTTTCTTTAGTATAGAGAGTGTATTCATATTTATTTATGTATAATTGAAATAAATTAGTAAAATTCTAGATAGTTTTTGTTGAACTCAGCTCGTTATTCGTAAAGGTAATTTCTGACCTTATTTTATTAATCGTAACAGAAATGGGGTCCGTCCGGGATCGAATACAATTTTTTATAAAAGCAGAGTCAAACATGTTTATCCGTAAAAATTGTAAAAAATCCAGGACCTCCAGGTTGTTTGATAAGTTGAAAAAGATTGAGTGTTGAGTCTTTACACTTAGGGTTAGATGTTTAAAACTAGCATGAAAGAACAGGAGATCAGAACTGTAGTTGCTAAGAAAACTGTTGGCAGAAAGAAAACATTTACAACGTATTGATTTTCAAAAGTCAGCAAGATCCGGAAGTCAGAATTAGGAAATACAAATTAGCATGGAAAATAAGATTTAAACGTGAGAGAGAAGACGTGAAGAGAAAGAACGTGAAGAGAGAGAGAGAAAGAGCGAGAATTTGAAGCGAGAAAAAATGCATGAGAGAATTTGAAAAAAGAACAGAAAAAAGAGTCAGAGACATTGAAATTAGAGAAATTAAGATGTTACATAGAACGAAGCCTCGCCTGTCAGATGTGATCGACGCAGCATAAAAAATATTTAGATTAGTCCAAATTCAGGGAAAAGGTATTATAAATATTTTCATTTTGAGAAGTTGCTATAAATTGAAAGGCAAACAATACTGGAACAACATTAATTTACAAGTGTATTTAATTTGGCAAGGGGCGGAAGTTTACTCAGCGCTAGCGCATAGGGCGAGAGTTCAGATTATGACAGGTCAAGGCTGCATACACTTTAAGGCTACAACTTGTACCAGAAGCGTACAGACAGAGTTAGAAAGGTATAAGGGAAATTCGACAATCAGGACTTTATGTAGAATTTGCTTAGAGAAAAAGAAGATTTATAATCAAGTGGGTTAAGATCCTCAGGAAATAGACAATTTCAGAAACTTTAGACAACTCATCTTGGTAGAAGAATTTAAGGACTGTGGTTCATCAAGATTGAAAGGCATGACAACGTTCTGACCTAAAAATTTCAATTTTAGATTTTCCATTTTTAATGTTTTACCAATGCTAATTAGGGTATTTGAATGGTCAGCAAAAATTTGAACTCAATTGTTGGATTACAAGTGAGATACATCACTACAATTCTTCATAATGTAAACAAAGGCTCGAGTCTTGTTTTTAGAAGATACAGAATGTGAGAAACTCTTGAGCAAGCATTGCAGTCATTTTCAAACTTACACTCTTCTCATAAAAACTTTTTTGGTCCAAAAAAATCAGGTAGTTCAGTGAAAAGTCAGACTCAATAAGAGAGTATACACAGAGTATTCAGTCTTCAAGTACATTAATTCCCAGTCACCACCCTACAGTAGGTTCTACGTCGGTCCAAGGCAGGTCGTTCTGAAGGGGAATCCTCTGGTAGGATCGCTTCCTATTGTAACTTATTTGTAAGAAAAAAGGTCATGATAGTGAGTGTTTTAAGCTTAAGAGAAAAAAATGACCTTGACCAAATCCAAACCCAATGCTTGTTCCAGCATTAGAAATGATAGGAAAGCCTTTTTTCATCTTTTAATGGCACTCCTGATGTTCAGGGTTCGAAGGTCCAGTTTTGTTAATTCTATGGGATGTATTAAGGCCCTTTTTGTACTCAGGGGAATTGTTTCATTGATGGCTCTAGTGAAGTAACCTGTTCAGATTTTGAGAGAATACGGGTCGGCTCAAGAGTGTGTAGTAGAAGTGTTTGTCTTTGTCTGAGCGTTACTTCAACTGACTAGGTCAGTTTTACTACGGTGTGAGAGCTAGGCGTCATTTGATGTTCCCTTGCATTAGAATTTATCTGAAATCAGATTAATCACTGAACCAGTTCGTAGGTGTTCGGCCTTACTCTTCCTGTCAAGCGTTTTCCTGTGCTGGGGCAAACGATTTAGTGCGGCAAAGTTGTACCAGAATCCGATAAGTTTGTAAGAACAATTAACATCCGATGGTCGCGTCCGAGGATGAAACGACGACTTATACCCAAGCCTGTGCTGTTACCAGATCGATGACCAGGAAGAAAAGAAGTGAGGAGGACGCCCAAACCCCTTGACCCAGCTCGGTCATCCATGACTTTGATCTTTAGTGACAGTTTCCGATTGACCTTGATGCAGTTATGATGTCAAATTCACCAGCCATTTCAGAGTGGTCTCCACTAAGACCAGTGCTATGATACCAACACGATATACCGTTAAACCAAGATCAAGATCCCCTCAGTCGAGAGCAGTTTGCTGTTCTGAGCGCAAAATTAAATTCATGAATTGTTGCAAACAAAATTGTGAAAATGCTTAGCCAAACAATAGTGGGAAAGTAATTTAATTTTTTGGATATCGAACCCGGGACCGCAGCATGCTTATGAAACTATCTTAAGATATACCTAAGATATACTTACGAGGATTCTTAGGACACATCTTTGGACTATCTTAAGATGCATCTTAGGATGTAAAATAAAAGGGTCTCAGTTTATATCCTTAAATTAAGATCTCTTAAAATGGTTGTCTAAGATTTTTGTTATTCAATCAACATTAAATTGCATTATGTGGTATCTCTCTCTCTCTTCTCTCTCTCCTCTCTCTCTTCTCTCTCCTCTCCTCTCTCTCTCTCTCTCTCCTCTCTCTTCTCTAAAATCATGTCAATAGTCTTTTAGCAGAATATAGATATTTGAATAATTCTCTCTCTCTCTCTCTCTCTCTCTCTCTCCCTCTCTCTCCTCTCTCTCTTCTCTCTCTCTCTCTCTCTCTATCTTTGTATTCAACTTTGACGACCCTCGTCCCTATTGTCTATAGTGACGAGTCTTCACAACAAACACCTCGGTGCACTTGGTCTGTTGTTGACCCAACCAATCCCTTATAAGGACGGTTATGTAAATTTCAAAACAATGTCAAATACATGCCGAACATGTTACAAATGTCAACTCCTGTCATGAGTGAAAGTCCAAACACGACCACTAGCGAAAAACGCTTGATTTCAAAACGTTATGGACTCTTATCCCATTACACCTCCCCCCCCCCCCCCCCCCCCCCCCCCCCCCCTTTAATCTGCCATTCATAACTTCAGCTGTGAATCAAAAACGCTTGTACTATTGGCAGAATTTCCTAATGTCATCTGTTAGATTTTTTTATTCTGATTGGTTCCATCTATAGCACTATACTGTTTTAGGGAATCTTTATATATTATATGGTTCAATGCATTAGACACAAACTGTCGAAAATGTTATATCATCACCAAAAACAGCTGAAAACGGTCCAGTGGCGAAAAATCGGGATGCTACCACGATTTGAAGTGAAACAGGCTGACTATCCAAACCAAACCATACCAAAGACGCGTCTTAAAGACAGTCCGTTCTTGGGTCTAAAGTTAGATATATTCCTAAGAAAAAATTCTTAAGTAAGACAGCTTCGAAAGGACTGGATTAAGTTTTCGATGTGTCGTTAAGACCTGCTAAGAATATATCTTAGTCTTAAAGATATCTTCATAAGCATGCCTGCCGAGGCTTTGTAGTCAGATAACCTAAGCACATCGCCATTGTATCATATGACTATCTGAAGAATATTGGACAATATGAAAAATTTCTTAAAATTACTTCTGAAGGACTGTTCATATCGATGTGGTTGGAAAAAAAACAAATGGCGAAAATGTCGGAAACCGTCCCGTCTGTCACAAGGCCAGAAAAGTTCGAAATTAACTGACATGAAAGTTCCTGTGAAAAAGGCGGAAAATAATGAAAAGTCAACATAACAACAAGACAAGATGGGTAGATTTAAGTTGTTCAATTATAATTTCTCAGAGGAAGCGTAGGGCCAAGCTAGTGGATAAAGAATATTATATACATGTGTATATGCTGATATGAGGAAAAATCTTTTAAGATATTCTTAAACTATATCAGCTAGGCCTTTCATATTCTTTATATACATCAATTTACAGCTAGACCTTTCGTGTGATGCAATGGTGTTGTGATAATTTGACCTTGACCTGGAAGTTCAATTAAATTTATTCAATGTTTTTGAACATAGATCTCGTATCGACAGATGCGGCGCCCTATAATTCACTATGTCCGTCTGCCGTTCAACACTTTTTGTCAACGCTATAACTCAGAACATTGTTACAATGCTGAACTTCCGCGCAACTTATTCATCACCAAATGCAGATGAAGTCGTTAAAATCGGTTGATTGGGTCAATATATTGGAGAAAACTAAAATTTCCACGAAAATTCACATATTTGCAAAATCATATTTGTTATCCACTACAAGCCCAAAGCCTAACATTGTACCTAGTGAAATTTACACACTTGTTTATCACTATACCAGATTGTGCATTATGAAATTTGGTTTGTAGGTCTATATTTTTTGGGAAAAAAAATAAAAAAAAATTCAGGAAATTCAAATTTGCAAATCATAATTTTATTAACACTGGCAAACTCATAACCTTTGCATGTACAAAGCCGAAAATTTGCACACTTGTATTATTCACCACTGCAGATGTGTATATTTATAAGGTTATAGACTTTGTATGGGAAATATGACGACCGCGTAACACGGACGATGCTTCGAGGTCCCGTCGCGACAAAAAACGAGAGGTCGTCATTATTTTCCCATACAAAGGGTCTACAACCCTTTTTATTATATACTTTCAATTTCATTTAGAACTACACAATTTGTCAGTTTTAACACTTTTTTTCAATAGACAGACTAAGAGCTGAAAAAACACGGGAAAAAATTTGAACTTTTAAAAAAGTTCGGTTGAACCTTTTAACCATACCGTCAAGAACACGTGCCTCTATCATGAAGTCACAAATCAAATTTTTCAATTTTGTCAATTATACGTCAGCTGCAGGCCGAAAAGTTCCGGGATATATCGTTGATATGGCCCGCAACTTCTAAAAGGAAAAGAGGAGATTGAAATTGAAAAGTAATAATAATAAAAACTTTTGCCACAGCAGGCCCTTGCCAGTGTCTAGTTTTCAAATAAATGTTGGATTCTAAGGACCGTCGCGGTTGTCTCCAGTGTTTAGACTCTGCCTCATGATCGGGAAAAGGTCTGTGATGTTCGAGCCCATTTTGGACGGCCGCGTCAAACCTTAAGACGTTAAAAGTAGTGATTGCTCCTCGCCGAAGAGCTCGGCATTAGACGTGCGAATTCACGGGTCTTGGATATGACCTTAACGTAAAGGTCCGGTCCGCAGCAGGTGTGGTACGCAAAATAATTCACTGCTAAAAGTCATAAGGTCTAAATTTGCAGCCCTTCACCGGCAATGTGAGTGAAAATATCCCAACGCGAAAACAAACAAATAATCAATATTGTGATCCTGGTGAATCAAAATTGGTACAGTATATGATTTATATCTATGACCCCTGGGTCGAGGCTTCTACCGTGGATTGAGTCGTAGGTTCTCTACAGCCAGTGCATTTTACTATGTTACTAGCTTGAAATACGGATATGTATTTAATTGCAGATGGTAAAATTATGAAATTCATATCAAATTTAAGATTATCCTCCTAGGCTAGCTCTGATTCCTTTCGACGTATTGACTCCGTCTGTTCACTTTATCATAGTTTTAAATTTTCATGTTTCGGAATTTCCAACATTTCGGTTTGAGCATCACTGAAGAGACATAATTTGTCGAAATGCGCATCTTGGGCATCAAAAATTGGTCCTTATTATGATTTATATTAAGGGTTAAGTTAGGGTGGCAATATGGTTAATTTTGTGTATCAGAACAAAGATTGATACATATTCTTTTCAG
>CAJDSM010074962.1:1017-11868 GCA_903981925.1 Ostrea lurida
TGGGGTCTGCAATGAACCAGTAAATACTTAGTGATAGCGTCCTGCACAGTTGTTCTCAAAAGCTCAGCCTACAACATCCTTAACTTATAAATGGTTAGGCTGTAGTCGCATATAGGATGTAAAATTGCAAATAAAACTTAAAATTATAAGCTAAAAATTAGGAAAAACAACATAATTACGAAATAATGTCCGCCCCGGAAGCGTCGCTGAGACGTACCTACGGTGGGCGGAGCCTATTGATGCGTATTGTATCGGTGTAACGTTCGAATATGAGTTTGAAATTAAGGTAGCTCCTTACCCCCAAATTTTATTTATTAGCTCGTTATAACATCGTTATAAAGAACGATTTCACCATCGAAAGAGTGATACAAACTCTCAATTATTTTCTATATAAAACATGCTTAAACAACTCAGATAGACGATCTTTTTTTTAATTGAAAAATATTGATGAAAATGTTATTTGTTGATATTTTTTTTAAATCTATGGATACAATCTTTATCAAACATGTCACCCCGTGGGGATCTGGGTTAGAATAAGTCCCTAGCATTCCCTTGCTTGTCGTAAGAGGCGACTAAATGGGGCGAATATGAGAACAGTACCAAAAGCTTTGGAAATATCTTCCCTTTGTCTGCTTACGGGTCCGTTGGAAGCCATCAACACATGTATACATTAGACAAATTTTCAAAGATCTTTATGAATTTCAAAACTCCCATGGTTTAACCCATGTATCAGGGATTTATAGGTTAACGTCTGTCATACAGAAGCTAAGTGACCATGTACAATTTTGATAGGTGAAATCACATGCACTGGTGAGATATGCATACTTCTTTTCATACATTTCTATCAAAGAGGAGTATTTTTGTATATTTTCGTCTAGTTCGGATGTCCTCTGGTTTGTGAGTCAGTGGGGGCGGGCGTCCTCGACATACTAAGACGGATGTCCCTGGCCAAATGTGGTCAGGAAAAGCAATTAAAGATCTTCCTTAAACACGTGTGAATACAACAAACAACTAAGTCTTTTCTTATAGTATTTTTAGAAAGACATAAAAATATCCTACAAGGAAATTGACCTAATTTAGAATATGTACTTATGAACATGGCCTTTCACAATGCCATAACAAGTGCGATGTATTGTCCGTTATATGCCATGAATACCTGGTTATTACAGTATATTGTTGTTAATAAACCATAAATTGCTTTCTTTTGTTGTTTATTGGTGGTGAAGAAACTAGCATTGCAGAAAAATTCATAACCCTATTTTCCTTAATCAACCAAATAACCAAACAGAAAGCATTTATTGTTTATATTTAATATTTTCCGTGCTTTTCTAAACATATAACTAGATTTAATACTACAAATATCATAATGTTTGATCATTTCGTTACTTACACGAAACAGCCAAATTCAACCTTTGACCTTGAATATCTCCTTATATGGTAATGACCATGACGCGGACAGGTGGCACTACACAACCCGGATCCAACTAGTTTGCAACAAACATGCTTTAATGTCATGCAATTTCAAAAGGAAAATATAGGAGAAAAGTATTCAAGAATTGTAAATAAATGGCCATTAACTGCCAATTGTTTTATGGTATTATTGCTTAAATGCTCTAATACGTTTTCTCTTTGCCGTAGAACGAACAATAATTTGTTGAAAGTTTGCGATTTAGAAGCTATTTAGTCAATCACATAGTAGCACCCTTATTCAAATGATCCAACCTCAACCATCTAAATAAGCATACCCGCAAATTACTTTGTAGACGCCGTTTTCTAAGAAACGAATTAACCATATGCAAGTTTTGGTAAAATGGGTAACACGATTATAATCAAGCTTACAGGTTCATGCAGAATGACCAATCATTTATTGGTTACATTGTTAATTGCTTTTTTTTTTTTTTTTTTTTAGCTGGTATTGCTAATATGAGTGATTTTTATTTCTTGCCTACACATAAACAATTATTTCAAATGACAATATGAAGAGAATATGTTACATTGAAATGATTCTTTAAAAATATAGAGTGCTTTGAACCAAATGAAATCCTTACTTTGATTTTCTTGGTGGGGGTGTGGTTCTTGCAATCTGATTTCATTTTGCTGCCAATCGGTCTTAGCTTATTGACACTTATTTCTGTTATTAAAAGGTGTTAAGAAACCCAGGTCTCCTTCTTAACTAAAAGACATGACGGTGGTGTTTTCCCATATCTGTTTAAGAGCTACCATTTTACTTGTTATTTGGCCTAGAATGAAGGAGACATTAGTAATAACCTTATTCTTGTCCCCCCCCCCCCATATAAGCGTACCTTAACTCATGCCGCCATTGTACAAGCCGAACTCGTCACTGCAGAGAGAGAGACGAAGAGAGAGAGAGAGAGAGAGAGAGAAGACATGAGAAAGAGAGAGAGGGAGAGAAGAGGAGAGAGAGAGACGAGAGCACGAGAAGAGAGGAGAGAGAGAGACCGAGAGAGACGGAGAAAAGAGCGCCTAGCGAGAAGCAGCGAGTTATGATAGTGGCCCAATTAGGTTAACTAAGGATGCTTAAGAATCATGTATGATAGGCTCTAAATTTGTGTGGCCTGTTAGGTTATCAAAACGCTATACTGTGGTTATGTATGTCTCAATAATGACTGAAAAGCAAATTGATCGAACGCTGTGGATGTGGAACTGAAAGTGGAGTTTAACTATTTGGAATTTGAGTCTTAGGTATTGTTAACAGGAGGTTAATTTTCTTGACCCTATTAGTATCACACAGTATAGCCTTGATACAGGTAAACAAAAAATAAATATGTGTGTTTTCCCCTCACAAATTAAACAGTATAAGATAATGATACTAAAATTTACTCACTTGATAGTATATGATTATATTATTAAGTGTCCTCCTAATTAGATACTATAATTTAGAGAAATGCGCACTTATTCTCCTACTTTTGCAATATAATCAAATCAAAGCTGTCCCACGCTCTTACATTTTCCTTTTAAACAATTGGGGCGTTTACATAACTATTGGTCCGGTTTGCATCGTGACTTCTATACTAACAATAGTGATTTTTCACAAAGAGATAATGTTTGATTATCTTAATAATATATCGAAATTAAAAAGCGTCATAATTAAAGGTTGTAAACTGCATCAGGAGGGCATGAATTTGAGGTTATCATCTTTCATTGACTATAATCACAGTGTCATTCTCATGTAAGTTGAGGTAATCTGATAATTATCGGATCAGATGCATGTCCGATTTTTTAATGTACTTAGACAAATTAAAATGTGAAACAAAGAGAACTTATCGCGACGCTATGGCCGGATCTTCTTTTAGTGAGATATAAGAAGGTTTAATAAAATGTTGATTTTCGGGAATTTCGAGCTCATTAAGCTCAATAATTCAACATCCCAAAACACCGCTGATATTATATAAAAGTCTCCTATATTGATGGTAAGGATATCTGTCAATAGTCTAACAGTTTATAATTCTTGTTTCCTTGTACGCCCTCTTTTTTTTCATATGGAGATAGTTAAATTTCAAAATTTTTTTTATTCGACTCTCATGAATGAACAATTGAGCAATGTAGGTCAATGGTCGTGATTTGTTTGAATAGGGCACATAAGATATAATAGCCAAAGTTGGTAAAAGAGCAGTTGTCAATTTCAACCACTGAAACAATCAAGAACCATTGTGCTGATTTATTTCCAAACGCAACTATGCACTTGTATCGTTGTTTTTGTGTACATGTGTTGTCAGGTGGAAGTAACTACACCTGCTAATACTAGAATAAGAAGGATGCGCCAAACACCTCAATTACCCTCAGATCATCTAATCGAAAGGAAAAAACCGAACCCCCAAATGTGAGTATTTCTTCATGCAATTAGTTTTATGAAATATATTTAAATTTTACTTTTAAACAAGTCTTTTTACTGAGATTATCATGATAATCTAGCTCGTGAGACAAAAAAAAGAAAACAAAAAAGAGACCCTACATCACCATCGAAAGCGACCGTCAGTCATAATTTTTGAAATTACAGAAATAGACTACGATAGCGACACTTAAACTGGGGGCTACGATAAACAGTATAATCATTGATATCTATTTTATAGAGATTCTGATACATTTGCTAACGGTTTTCAGCGTATTTTTTTTTACTTCATTATACTTTTTCACATTACTTCCTATTTATTTTTTCGGTAGTAAATAGTACTTTTATAAAATATTTTAAATTTGATAAAAACCCTATGAAGTTTTCCAAGGTAAGAACTAAATATCTATTCTAGTATTATTAAGTTTGAACTCGAGGTGAAACAGTGTGGTGGATCTAATTCTTTTAGAATCTCTTTATACAATAAACAAACAGATTATATAAATCAGACTCACTCATTTTAACACTCTAATACTTTGTTTTAATTTTGGTGCTGTACTTAGATGCGGGTGTCCGTGTTTTTTCACAATCTACTTTAGAAAGAGAATAATAGTGCAAGAGTAGACACGGACGTATATTATAGCCTCGCACAAATCAGTCACAAACTTAAAACTTAACTTCTTCAACGGCATTTCTTCACGTCTCATTCAAATTTGGTGCCAGATAGGGTTACAGTAAATAATAGTCTCTATATTTCTCTATATAACGAGAAAACGCTCAACATTTAATTCGTATTTGATGCCGACGAAAAAAATATTGCCGGTCAATATTTTTTAAAAATTTGACCGGCAGCAACAGACAGTTTTTTCCTCAAATTGATTGTGGACAAGAAGACATTGATTTAGTTGTGACGAGACTAAAATAAAAAAACGTCTTTGGACACCAAAGTCAGAACGTAAGTCAGATCCATTCTACACAAAGAGTGATTTTTGTGAAGATTCTCTCTGAGTAATAGATACTCGAGAGACACGGATAGTGGAAACTTTTAATGTGCGAAGAAACTCAAAAGATGTTTTTCATCGGTAGACTAGATCACAACTCAATGAAATATGTACAGAGTTTTGTTCTTCTGGACGGAAATAGTAGCTGTGAGCCACGCAACTACACAACCTACATCGCCTAGAAGTGTTATTTCCTTTATTAAGAGGATAATAAAGAATTCTATATTGAGCATATTTAGTATATTGTTTTTTCAATATAACAAAACAATTATTCGACTGTGTTTCTCGGGCCAATACCAAATTTTGATTATGTTAGTCCCTCAGTTTGCACACATGCAAGATCACTTGACATAATTTAATTGCCAGCACGTGCCGTGGCAACATTCAACGTTTAATGGCGGACGCAACGGTGAACCGTCAATGATATAACAATTTACAACACATTCACCCCTAGTAAATATTTGTATTCACATGTGACATAGTTCTTAGGGTGAAATAATTGTACCATTTTTATAAACAACACGATAATTCGGCCGCGCAAAGACTGGTAAAGGCAAAAACAACCCACGCGAGAGCTTAGCAATTATGACCCATTTCTCAAGTCTTTATGATGAAAATTTTTGTCCAAGCAAAATTTTCATCTTCAAGAACAATAATAGATTTAAATGGTAATGTGATAAAATAATATTCTCTTGAATTCTCAAATAAGTTTCAATATTCTTACAGTACCAGCCAATTAACGATAGACGTTACGCACACTACTATGGAACATTGTATATTGATAAATACCCCTAATACACCACCCAACTCTATTTCGACTGTTCGCGAGTAAACTACGAGTTTCTCCGGGTTACAGCATATCGGTTGGATTTGGTGTCATCCTCACATATAAATATATTTTCGGGCAATGATAGATTGGGGGTAACAGGAAAAAATTTCAATCCCGAGCAAAGACAGCATTGTCAACCGAGGCGTTAGCCTGATGGTTGACAAAGATTATAATTGGGGTAGGAGAAAATCTCCTATCTGTTACCTATAAATCTCAACCTACACGCAATATTTTATGTTTGCTTATTTACTAAGATTTTTTCGAGATACAAACCGTTTGTCTGTTGAACTTTAGAGAAATCACTTGATTGGATTGTTATCCGTAACATCAGTGTCTGGTAAATCGCTTGGAATTTATCAACGAAAAAACGCCTGCAACAGGCGTCGATCTACATCTACCGGCGAACCGTACGCGCATGAGAGATAGGAAAACTCGGCATAGTCAAACTAACCTCATAGAGCAACACGGTGAGAGAACGAAAAGCTGACACCACATACATGTATCACATGTTTTGACTGGGGGATCATTAATTTACATCGATAGACAACAACGAAAATGACCTTTATGTTGTAGAATTTCGATGACTTCGATAGAATATGTCCTCGGGTGCATTATTATACCCAACAGAGATGATTGTAAGAAAACATGACCCCTGGTGAATACTGACTGTGTATTATTTTACATACTATAATATTTACATAGTATATAGAAGCTCGTTAAAAATTATTTCCTTTTTTTAAGGTGCTGCAGGGGGGGCTGTGGGGATCCGGGGATACAATCAGATCGCAAGTTTGCTTGGGGCGCATGTGTTCTTAAAGTCTATAGGCGCATTTGAGCTAGGATCTAGGATATACTCATGATGAGTTTAATCTTTACTTTAGTATTCAGCTCAGCCAGAATTTACCTGTTGTTTGCCCTATCATCTTTATCGCTCAGTATGGTTTCTAAACGTTTTGAGAGTCACCGTCGAGTCACTCAGATGAAACTCATTTGCAATCGAATATCCTATCGGTATCGTCGTTGCCGTTGAATAACTGTGACAAATTAAACTTACTATAGATATTACTCTAAACTCCTTGATAATTACTCAATTCAATTCTTCGCAAATTTAGTTTGAGCATGTTTGAGGAGCAAGCAGGCGCTCCAAATGATATACTATTTGTCAGGATTTTCTGCCATATTAGGATCCGGTGGACAAAAACTACAAAAAGTTACAAATTTTTTTCAAAAGAAAAATCTTCCTCTCTCCTACAATCGGAAATGTTTAAGGTTATCGGTATTTGGTGTCGCGCTCCGGTTTTTAATTAAGTGTGCGTCCCTACTATTTCCGGTGAAATTTTTGCCATCCGAGCATGTAAGTCAAAGATTTCACAGAAATAAAGGCTTTAGTGTGCAGTTGATTGGCTGTATGTTTTAACATCATTGCATCTCGAACAGGTCTAATATTTCATTTATACAATGAGACGAGTCATCTGGTATCACTGAGATCAGGTACAGTGACGCTCGGTTTTAAAAAAAACCGACAATAATCGCTTCTGTGTTGAGCATTTTAATGTTAAATGATTTTTTTACTTAAGCTTACCTTGCCTTATACTAGATTAGTTGATAGTCACTTAGAGTTAACTGATCTGGTTATATGACTATATAGGTGTACAATGTATCAGTTGGCCTTTGAAAGATGTCAGGGAAAATTAGACGCTCACATTTGACCCCCCCCGGCCCTTTCTTGCAGTATTTCAGATCTGTATTTTATTATGATTAAATGATTATCTACTGTGCATTGCATCGCCTTTATATAATCAATATATTTAGACTTAATGTTCCTGTATAGTGACTATTTGTTATATGTGATCCAGATAGATTTTGAAAACTGTCAGCGAAAAAATGTTAGGTCAATGCAATACGCTTACCACCCGCCGCCCCGACCTGTAGTGAGACCCCCCACCCCGTATTTCTGTAGTTTTTATTTGCAATGTCAAACCAGATATCAATATTTTCAATCTGTTACTTGTATTTATATCTAAGTGATTGTAATAATATATCTTTTTTGGAAGTCCTTGCTCTTTTAAAAGCTTTTTCTAAAACAATTTCTTGTAAAAGTTTGACCATTGTATTAAGGGGGTATACTTGTTAAAATTGTTATTTGAAAAATCTACATGGCATTATGATAAAAACAAAATTGTGTGACCCTAAGATACAACTCTAAGATAATTCTTTTTAAAAAATGGTATGTAAATCAGCCTCAATTTTTTTTAAAATCCGGTTATCGAAATTTTTCAGTTTTTTCTTCCAAAGTGGAAGTACCAATTTTTTCAGAAAAAAATACCATTCCTCGGTTAAATAGCTGCAATTTTTATTTAAAACACAAAGATATATTGCTTATTATTATTTTATCATCATAAGATGTTTTTGGTTTTCTGCATAATAAGATAGTGAAGATCATACTTTTAGGCTAAATTTTTTGGATTTTTGAAAAAAGGGTGTGTGTACTCCATATCGAATTGTGTGTTAAAAAATGCACGTAACGTTGATGTCTTACTGATTGGGTCTTTTTGGTTAGTATATAAGTCTGGTTTAAGTCTATTAAAGAGAAAAATATAGGGTAACAGAACTTTTGTCTAAAATATGGGCACTGACCTTAAGGAAACTAATGTTAGTGATTGTAGACTAGGAAGGCCTCACGTACTGCAACTTGTAATTACTGGTGATTACCAGGGTAGGGGTAAGGGGTTTACTCGATCCCAGGGTGGATCAACTCTTGTGAATAGTGTTTAATGAGTAAACATTTGGAAACGCTCTTTTTTTAAAGCTTATGATAATACAAAGGGAAATCAAATTAGTATTCGAATGAGTATGATCCTTTTATCATAATTAGTTGTCATTCATCAACGGGTAGGGTTTTGGCGGTCAGGGATTCAGGGCAATTAACGCATGTAGTAAAAATGTAATTTAATATCTAAAATGGCCTTTTCTCTAGTCCATACAAATGTTGTGGTTAAAGCTAAAGCATGATTATAAATGTCCATGAGTCCTCTACCCAAATTGTGAAATCCATGGCCTTCTTGGTCAGCTCGTTTCTAAGGCGGGCAATATGATACAAAGCAAATCTGTTTTTTCAAATTGAAATTATTTTCTTCTACTTCCACATATATTTGAGAAAATCTACAATGCATGATTTATGATGTCCATAGAAGCCTTTTATCAAAAGAGTGATGACATCCATGGCCCCAAGGGTGGCTGGGGGTCGGCTCTTAGGGTGAGACCATTATGGTCATACAGGTGAGGAATTTATGAAATCTTAGAAAGATTCTTCTCCGTACTCCATATGTATTGAGAAAACCAAAAGGAGAACTTGACGTTTGCATGTACAGCAACCCTTTTAACTAAAACTTTTGAATTTCATCATGGCCCCTGTAGATGAGGAATGTTGAAAATATTATTATATTTTACTGCTTACCAAACTCCATTTTTCTTTCTTCCCAGGAATTATATTCATATCTTGAATATATAACATGTGGACAAAAGATTCATATTAAGGCTTAGATTTCTGATATTAGGCTTTTCATGATACTGAATCGAGGTCCGACTATAGCTTCAGCATTGTAAACTTTCGATACCCCTTCAGTAGCCACTTTATCCCCGGGAGACAATTTTTTGGACAAAACTTAACATATTTCACGTAAGGAAGCTTTCATGTACATTTCAAAGTTTTCTAATTCCAGTGGTTCTTGAAAAGAAAAAAATGAATGACCTCACCTATTTTGAATTCATGATTATCTCCCCTTTAAAGGGACATGACCCTCTCATGTTGAAATAAAATGAACCCCTTCCCACCAAATTTGATGATTTGTGTCCCAAGGTTTGGTTGAATTTTAACCGGAGTGGCTCTGGAGGAGGAATATTTCCCTATTATCAAAATGGAAAACAAACAAATTATCCTTCTCTTATGGTCCGCCATCGTGGGGACCGGCGGGTGCTTCTTAATCGATTCTCTCCATCAAGTATGTGGACTCAAAACCCTGGTTTTGCGACGATGACCCCCCGACCATACCTCTTGTACACTTACTTGAAGTTTCTCTATGTTAAGAATCTTAACAGGTAAATCCTGCACCTCTTCTGGTTTAGCTGGATTTTGAAGGAGAAGGTTTTATAAAGATTTTTCCTACAATGTAATATTATTCGCATGTAAAAGTTGATTCATTGTGGCCTCAATCCTACCTTGGGGTCATGATTTCGAACAACTTGAATCTCCCTATGTCATAAAGCTTCAATATGATTCACTTTTCTGGCTCATGATTCTTGAGAAGAAGATTTTGAAACCCTGTGTTTTTGCATGTTCGTAACTATGTCCCATTGTGATGGGGCCGCGGGCCTCATTTGAACAACCTTGAATCCCCGTCACCAACGACATTTTGTTCTAAGTTTGGGTTAATTTGCGCCAGTGGTTCTGAGGAGAGAAATGTGAAAAGTTCTTACGACCACGGAGGCTGACGACAGCAAATTTTGATCAGAAAATTCACACGGAGTCTGTTCAATGTGAGAATAAAACGTTAAAGAGCTCACCAAGGCAAGCTGATTAGTATTTCAAGATTAAACGCCGACAATCGTTTTTATTCGAACTGATGTTGTTACATGTAACTCAAGTGTAGCGTAAGAACGTGAAACGCATTCATAATTCTGTCTATTTTTAAGGATGGGACAATACTACAGTGACTTCAGCTTTACTGCTTCTTCCCCCAACCTGTGATACTGTACGGTATTAACCTCTACTTTAACTCGTTTTTCTGTAATTTTCTAATTAGGGGTCAAATTTCTATGGGGGTCATTTTCAACGCGAGGTCTAACAGGTCTGGAATGGTTTTCTACGGTAGAAAAAAGACCTCTTGTATAGAATATTGACCCTGGGTCAGTTTTCTACGTCGAAAGCTTGCTCCCCGGTCATTATTCCTAATGGGGGTCACTTTCGTCGTTACACCCCACTATATTTAATAAAAAATAAATTTCTTGTTTCATTTAAGATTTTACATGATTCAGTCATCAACGATTTGTACTTTTATGATTTAGACTTGTTACATGACGTATAAATCTCGCCACAAACGGATATATAAGTCTAAGTTCAAGCTTGGGGTTTCTTATTAGCTTCATTTTATAGGCATTTACCCCGCCCATGT
>CAJDSM010074973.1:8179-19647 GCA_903981925.1 Ostrea lurida
CTTAAATCTCCACTATATCAAGAACCTTTGATATAAATTTCAGCTCTTCTGGCCCAGTGTTTCTTGAGAATAAAATTTTTAATGATCTTCCTTATATATTACTTTGATCCCCTCTGGTGGCCCCACCGTACCCCACGGGGGTTATGATTTGAACAAACTTGAATCTCCACTATATCAGGAAGCTTTCATATAAATTTCAGCTTTTCTGGCCCAGTGGTTCTTGAGAAGAAGATTTTTAAATGTCACCACCCAGTTTTTGCATTTTCGGGATTATCTCCCCTTTGATGAGTTCCTTCATTTGAACAAACTTGAATCCCCTTCACCCAAGGATGATTTGTACCAAGTTTGGTTGAATTTGGCCCAGTGGTTCTTGAGAAGAAGTCGAAAATGTGAAAAGTTAACGGACAGACAGACGGATAACAGGCAATCAGAAAAGCTCACTTGAACCCTCGGTTCAGGTGAGCTAAAAACACGAGACGTTGAAGACAATGCATTCAAATCACGTGGTATCGTCTTTTGTATAGAGCGAGATATTCAAGAAAGGTCATGGAGTTCAAATCTGGTTTCCATAATGCAGAGGCGCTGGTGAATTTTTTCTAAATTTATTTTTTTTTAAATATCGGCGATTTAACATACGATTATCGCTGTACGAATTATAAAAGTTTTTAATGATATTCAAACACAGCCTGAATCATTTAACCGTACGTTCCATCGAACTTATGTTTCTTAGGTTGTATAAAAGTGTGGGCGGGGTAAATGCCTATGAGAAATGCAGCTAATGAAGAAACCCAAAGCTTGAACTTAGACTTATATATCGTTTGTGGTGAATGTATACGTCATGTAGCATTTAAATCATAAAAGTACAAATGTTGATGTCTTGAATCATGTAAATTTTAACATGAAACAAGAAAATTTATTTTTATAAATATATTGGGGGCCACCAGCATATGCCATTTCTCTTCATCCTTTGTTTTGCAACATATACATTAATTTTTATTTAGACTTTATTGTTGTATTAACAAACCACAGAGTGCAAGTGAGATGTTTTTCAATTTACTCTCGATCGGTTATTACGTTCGAAGATCTATATATGGCAGAATAATGACCGCGGCATTCACCGTGGTATCTAATCATATAGTACTGAGTCAGAGGCCGATGCTGCTTGAGGATGGATGTTGTACACATGTACAAATCATATCGACAGAATTGTCGTCATTGATTTAAACAAAAACCTTCTTTGAGGGTGTCTTCAGTCACAAATACATTGTACAAAGTAAATTGTTTTACTATATTTCAGCTAGAGTCATGACCGTGTCAAACATAGGTTAATTATGATTGCCCCTTCGCCAAACGCTCGACGCGAGGGGGTCCAGGTTAGAATAGGTCCCCAGCATCCCCTTGCATGTCGCAAAAGGCGATCATGCGAATGAATGCGGCGGTCATTCGGATGAGACCGGAAAACTCGAGGCCCCGTGTCGCATCACGTGTGGCGCGATAAAAATCCCTTCCTGCTCAAAGGACTTGAGTGCCGAGCATAGGCTAAATTTTGCAGCCCTTCACCGGCAATGATGACGTCTCCATATGAGTGAATTATTCTCGAGTGGGAGGAAAAACAATAAATATTCAATCAATTGCCAAACATTCGGTATTTACAGACGAGAATCGCGGGTCTTTTGGATAATGACGTCACGAGTCGTGGCAGGCGTCGACACATTAAAGAACCCTCACTGCTATTGCCGTAAGTGCTAAGCATAGTCTTTTGTGATACTTCACCAACAACCGGTGACGTCACAGTATAAGTGAAAATTTCTCCACGGGACGTAAAACATGCAAATAACAAACCAACAACTAAGTCTGAAGTACATGTAATTGAATTCGGAAATATACATGTGTAATGCAAAATCATCACGGGGTGTTCACATCATTTGTCTGAACAATTATGGCACCGTGGTCTGTGTACGCTAAGATCGCACTCTCTTTAAAGTTTTGGATGAACGATTTCACTTTCTTCTTCCACACGTAAATCCGGAAACTTGCGTGGCATCATTCTCGGAGGTTCCGCATCCGGATCACAACGATAGATAGAGAAGTCTGTTACTCCTGTAGATCGCAGAAAATCCTCATCAATCAGAGCTAAGCCATTCAGTCTACACAAAACAAAGGAAAGATACTAGTAAACAGCAAAACAAAACAACAACAACAACAACAAAAGAATACGTGTATTGCCATTTAGCATTTCATATCAGTCAAAACAATGATTTTAACTACGGATTACTCTGTTTTACCTGATCAAGGTAAAGTGCTCATGGCGGTTGTGACCGGTCGACAGGGATGCTTTACTCCTCCTAGGCACCTTGATCTCACATTCTGGGTGTGTCTAGTTCACTCCTAATTTGTACTCCCTATAGGATTTGATTGTGAGATTGATCACTTTTCTTTATTTTGAAAAGATGAAAATAACGAACAGTGATCAATCTCGTATGTTCTAAACAGAACACAAAATAAGAGCTAGGAAAGCCCGGACCTCTGGATACACCAGCGGTTGGATCAGGTTGCCTAGGAGTAAACATCCCCTGTCGACCGGTCACACCCGCCGTAAGCCCATTTGTCCACATCAGGAGAAAGGAGTAATCCGTAGTTAAAATCACCGTATAAAGAACGGTTAACAATTGCCATGATGCACCCAGACAGCATTTCACCCAATGGCAGGTTGACCCTTTCATCAGGCTGAGTGTTTTTCAGCAATGTTTAAGAAATGATAGAAAGCGCTATCAGAGTATATATTCTGTTGGGGTCAACTCAAAGCCTATATTTTATAATAATTTAAATATACATGTACATGTACATATACTTAAAACAAACGAGGTTCTGGTCCTAAACCATACTCCTGCTGCACAAATCAAGATGTATTGAGTATTCTAATGGGCAAGTGTCCCCGGGACATCCTAGCCCCATATGATGTTTTTAACTGCCTTTACTGTAAATATCTTTTTTTTTAAATGGTGAAATCTAAATTCCAACACTAAAAGCAAATAAATTCTTGTTGCACATGACACCATGCACTTAGCACCACGCGTTTGTTTATCGTTATTCAGCTCCACTAGGCCCTCAATGGAAAATGGACAATAATGAAATCTAAACAATCACCAACAATCATCTTCCAATAGGTGAGTTGGCTACTGCATAAAATGAGAAAGTTCTGGGAACCACGGTTTTCAGTGGAAAACATCGTTTTTTCAACCTCCATTTGGGACCCAAGGTGGATATATGAGAATTCTGAATCTTTACTGCACATCTACAGGACACCATAATCATCTTCCAAAAGATCATTTGCTATTGTCTTTTAAAGATATGTGGGGAATTCTAAGATTTTTTACTCACCAAAAAAAAATAAAAAAATCGTGTTTTGACCTCCATTTTGCCCCACGGTAAAATTGAAAAATCCGAATCTTATTGAACATACATGTACCTATCATATTACAAACGATTACCAGGTAATAGGTTTCAGAATTGAAGGAAGAAAAAACTGTGACAAACGGATGGATGGACCAGGGTAATAATATACCTTTTTAAGAAAGTGCGGATAAAACAGAATAAATAACATTCAAATACGAAGAAAGTTAAGTGCTTAGCGTTGACTAATGTCGTGTACACTTAATTTTTTTAAATTCTAATACAACATTAAATCAACATGTCAACTAATGTTACATTGTAATTTATGGAAAGGGGGAAACTGACAACATTTGTACTATATTTATTAATTTACCAAGGAGAATAAACAATAAAAGATACGCACTTTTCTGATTTTTCTTCGCCAATTTTAAGAACAGCATCAGCAAATATCTCGGGGGTCCTCATGACGGATTTGGGAGTTTGGAGCTTGTCTGTGACAAACGCTTTGATGGCGGTGGCTGGCCATAGAGATGAAATTGATACACCTAAACATAAGAATATCCGCACATTGGTACATGCATTTGTAGATATCAACAAACCGGATCTTGTATTTAACAAGCGGCCGCCTGTAGACCAAATCGCTCACCTGAGTCACCTTGCCTTGACCTTGTTGTTCAGCTGTGGGTATTTTTAATTTATTTTTTTTTAATCTTTATATTCCCATGACAAAAACTGACCCCATGATATGGCCCCAGTGTAACCCCAAAGGGTCACACCATATACAGTGTAGAATCTTTACTGAGACTGGGTTTTTGGCGAGACTGATTATTACCGAGATTGGTCATTCAGGTGATGAATCATTCATAGAAATACAAAGTGAGACTATAGCTTATAGGGGATTTATCAGCGAGACTAGGCATACAGGTGAATCATCAATGAAAATGGGCGTAAAAGTCAATTATTCGTGAGACTAGGCATAATAGATGTCTCAAGTAAAATCAGGCATACGGGTGAACTGAATATGTAGCAAGATTGAACAAACAGGTACACAATTAGCGAGACTGCCAGGTGAACAGGTAAACCATTAATGAGAGTACCATGCCAGCATACAGGTCAATCATTGATGGAACCCAAGGACCTAGGGCTTAACATTAAAGAGAAAATATTTTAGAGGAACAATCAATATCATGGACAAATAAATGGACAGACGAAGAATACAAACAAATTAATGTGTAAAAGATATACGCAGAGTTCGACTCAAGTGATTTATGATTACGTGTGTACAAAAAATCATAGCATTCAGTTACAGACCTGTGGCTTTCAGTTCATTAGCCAGACCATGTGTTAGAACTGTCATTCCGACCTTACTAATGCTGTATGGTGTCTTGCCTTTGAAAAATCTACTCAAAAGAAATAATCAGAAAATTCAATGCTTTAAAATTGTGAACAACAATCTGTATATTCAGCGATTCAAACAATATATGACATTATGAATTTATGATGCAATTGTAACGGGACCCACACACAGGATTATGATAACAAATCCTTTTTAGTAGCACACATGTATGGCAGCACATGTAACAGTAACTGGTCCGTTGCATCCAAATTCAATATTTCGGATTCTGATTTTGTTCTCACACTTTCAAAAAAAATCGCGAAACAGCCGTGATTTTATAACAATTTATTAAAAGAAATAGTAAAATTGTTTAATAGAGTAGTCGATAATTAATATAGCCAGATTATCAACTCAAACTTCCATACATAACTCAAGAGTAAATTAATTCGACAAGGTCACATGTTAACATCGCTGAATCATAGGCCTTAAATATCCAATACCATAATAAAACTGCTAAGGTTAAGGAATCCAATTATCTACCTGAACCAAAAAAGAATTCTTTGACTCCTGCCGGGTTGTAGTTTACGATTTTAGCAAGAAAACCTTAACCCCTTATCGTTAAGTTCAAATATACACTGATGCTGAAAAATCACTAGCTTAACTTAGGACAAGTAATTTTAAGCGAACACGAAGTTCTCTTTAAGGGCACGGACCATTATGTTTCTCACCCAGCAGAGGTGAATAAGCTTGCAAATCGGGCCTTTATTCGGTGGTGAACTGAAGTGCGATTATCTAAAAATTAACACGCTTCTGCTCTTCGATAACCGCATTCTGGCCAAACCAGATCTGCTAGAAAATGCCTGACGTGTGTATAAGTAATGCTCAATGGAGAAAGGTAACATGCAAGATTTCAAAACGATCTCTGATATGCTAAATACCTGCAATAACTGCAAAATGCAAGGGTTGTAATCAAAATCAAAATTGTTACACAATATTACCATTGTCCCACTGTACAAAGCTCAATCTTTCAGTAGCGAACTACGTGAGTGGATCATAGAATATCATATTGAACAACGCAAAAGGATCAAAAGATGCAGATGTAATTAGCTATAAATATAGATCAATCTTGGGTCATCGTTGGAAATATTCATTGTGCATGGGTGATATGTATAATGCAGGTCTACTGATAGACCAGGTTGCAGATCAATGAAACAATCGTTTCTAAATTATGTTAAAATGCACGAGATTTCAAAACGATTTTGCACATCAATTTTGATGTTGACACAGCGTATCAAAGTATCAAACAAAACCAAACAAAAAAAAAAAAAAAAAAAAAAGAGTTTTGACTGTAATTTGTTAATATAGATAGAGATTTGTTATTAGGTGCCTATTTTTTTTAAAGTCTACTCACTGGCCAGGATTCAATATTACCCCCTTTTAAAACTGTATTGGATAAATTAAAAATGGCAATATTCATGCTTATCAAGAATTGCATTTGGGTACATCAAATGGCTACTTATTGACCACGCTTGGTATTGCATGTGAGGTGTGCAATAGAGTGTTATATAGTTTTATACAGCCAGACGTCACAACAGAAAAGTGAGTAAAATCGTCTGTATGGAAATCTCTAGGTTATTCCATCCCACTAAGTTAGATGACTCGAACAATGCATTTTGCAAATTTATTTTGAGCGATTTTTAATGGTTATTGTCGTGATTAAGGTTGTATAAAGTCACCAATCCCCCCCCCCCATTTATCTCCTGTGTCCCATGCGACTACAGTTGAAGAAGCGAGATCGATGGGTGGGAATTGCACATGCTACATGTGTATCTCCATGTCGATGTCAGATTTATAGCGATATTTACAAATAGCGATTTTTACCTATTGTAAATAGGCGGGGACACTAAAATGATCCTCCCTGACTTTCTTTGGAGGAAGTGTGGCAGAACCTGCTTAACCATGGCATAAGCTCCCCTAACATTCACTTCATGCATAAGGTCAAACCGTGCCAGTGAAGTCTCAATCACAGGCTTCCATAAAATGGCTCCGGCGTTGTATACGGCCAAATCAAGTTTACCAAACCTATAATGATATAGTTATTTTAGAATTTAAAAAAAAACCCACTGGAAAATGAGACAATTTTCTATATTCAACGTGCATGAAAATATGTAATAATATTATTTACAAAACACTGGCCATGGGTATAGATAATATGTTTTATAAAAATCCATTTTGGAGGATTTCCAAATAACATTGAAATAATAATAATAAAAAAACAAAAACAAAAAAAAACAAACAAAAAACCAACCCCAAAACAACAAAACACCACCTTACTTTTCAATACACTTAGTAACAGCGTCGTCAATATCGCCACTCTTCCTGACGTTGCATTTTATAGGTATTGCAACACCTCCCTCTTTGTTGATGTCACGGACTACATCATGGATTGAGCCCGGCAATGACTCCTGCGAGACTTCCGTCTTCGCAGCCACGCCCACAGAATAACCATTTCTGGATAAAGTGATAGCCACTTGTTTCCCTATTCCACGGGAGGCCCCAATCACCAGCGCCGACCTCATTTTGCAAGGTACGACTCCTTGGATAGTTCTATGTCCTAAAAGATCCACCTTCAAACAACAAATTATATATTGTTTAGTTGAAGAGATTTAGCTCATTTTGAAGCTCAGTCATATAATTCTTGAGTAAAATTTATCTACTACCAAGATTTGATATTCGAAAATTCGATGTCGAAAATTTTTGCTGTAAAATTGTCATAGATCTATTACTAGTGCAAATATTTCTATGAAAGAAAAAAGATTAAGGTTTATAAACTTTTGTAATCATAGTGATATAGAAAATCTACTCAAGTTCTGAATGAAGCAAAATTACATAATTATCTTTCATCGTACAATTATAATACTACTAAATTAATAATAAATTCCTGGGGCGTACATGCAATTTGCTGAGATGTGCGCGCGCCACGCACGTGCGTGCGCCGCTTGTACAAGCACGTGTTAATATCTAGGCAAAATATACATTTACTATAAAGTTACTGACTTTTATGAGATGTATACTCGTAACTTCACGAACCTGGTAAGATAATGGAGGTGCCGCTGACATTTTAACTTCATTTTCTAGTTTGTGCCCATTGATTTTTTTTTTTTATACATGTAATGGCACACTAATGAGCTAATTTAAGTACAGTCTGTACACAGATTGTGCAAATCTTACATGGGATATGATTTTGCATTTGACCTTGATTTACACACTAAATTCTACGGTAGTATTTTTTCCGGATATTTTACATTTGTTGGTGGTTTTGGCATTTACAGGAAAAGTGAACTTTCACTTTCGAACATTTTTTAAGCAATCTTAATCGTGGCTTGGCTTCTGACATCGAACAGGAAATCCTGATAAACAAATTCTCATGTATTTACCTTTTTTTAATCCAATGTTTTCTTCAGTTCTTTTAAGTCCCAATCTCTAACTTTATATACATGTTACTGCGGTCTTTAGTGTTTACCTTATTATAAACGCTAAAACCTTTCCTGAATTTTTGTTCCGTGTCATGTCATCCTAACCATTTGTCCCGATTGAATAAACTGTATAACGTTTCCGTACTCTATCATAATGAATAAAAAAGACAAAAACGCCAAGTGCCTGCTAACTTGATAATTTATCTGGAAAGGTTTATAATGAAAAATGACAGCATTAATATTCGATCAACCACCCCATTGAATCCGCCTATGAGTATGTTCGTTCTAATTTATGATACCTGCACATGAATAAACGTAATCCCAAAAAGCTGTGGTGAAATTATAAAAGTCTTGGGTATCAACAAAATTAGTGGCAACATTGATTTGAACATTAGTGATTAAAATTGTTTTGAAAATAAAAATTTGCATATCACTTTAATTCCTTTGTACAATAATTTGCAGCAAAGCTTGTAGAAAACTACCCTCTTCCAAAGGTTTATATAATGTAACTTCATGTAACATTCAAACTTTTGTAAAACCGGGGAACAAAATATATGAACTCGGTCATTTTAATGCATATTAGCATTGCTTTCAAAATTTTAGAAAAATCATATACATGTACCCACTCGAAAGTGTTCTTGTTGATAACAATATTGTGTATGAATTTCAGTCAGATTTAGGATATCATTTTTTACAGACAGCTGCCTAGTGCATCTTACTGATCATACATGTATCAAATCAAAAACCAGCTGTAAAGCTTTTCATTGGAAGTATTTTTGGACCTTCAGAACGACAGTTGATCTTAAAAAAATACTAGATGTGAAAAACTGAATGATATCGGTGTTAAAGAGGTTCTAGGGTGAGGCTTAAAGTGAGGTCAGTTTTTTGGGAAGTGTATTTTTTATTTCTACATTGAAAGAGCATCGGGAAATTAAAAAGAAAAAAATTTGGGTTTCACGCTTGTTTTCGAGCTACAGTGTTTTAAACATGACCTTTTTGAACATAAAATTTACTCAAGATTAATAAAACTCCATTCGTCTGTTGGTATAAACAAAACATACGGAATACAGATCAATCATTACATGAAATAGATACATAATAATCAATATTCTTACAATACAGATATATAAAAAAAAAAATTAATACTTGTAATGGAAATAAATAATGACCTTTCTGCACTTGATATACGGAAAAACTCATGATGTCGAATTTCAGAGTTAAAAAATACATTTTAGGAGTGATGTCAATTTCGTAAAATTCACGTAATATTCAGTCATGTCTCAAAATTTAAAATATAACTTTAACAAGAGGACCATGGGCCACATCGCTCACCTTGAGCCACTGCTTCACTAGAAGAAGCAGTAGTAGGCAACTGTAACCCTTTCGGGCTGCCCAGCGTTTCGCGGACGTTAAATTTTCAAATGTGCCAAAATTGCCACGTCAAAATTTGACGAAGAATTGTCATGGACGTTTGCCATTGCTCAACGTTTTATTTTTCATGTTTGTGGACGACAGGCACATGTTCTTTCTTCTCTGCGCTGTGCCTTTATAAGAGAATTTGTATTTTATTCAGATTGGGAATGTTAGTGTACCGTGGTACACGTGACCAAAAATACAATATAAGATTATATCTTTCATAAAGCATTATGATTGAATTTTTTAACCCAGTATCTTCAAAACATTTAAAAAATATAATGTACGATATACTTGAGTAAGCAACTTTTTTATATGGATAGGACGACAAATCGACAGAACTACATGAACTGATACGCATTTACACTTACCACATTTAGACATTTAAATCTAAAAGGGCACTGCATCAGAAGTGATATTTTTGTTTTGCAGTGACCAATATTACCGTTTCGAGATAAAATTAAATGACCGCACATCGCGATTTTAGTTGCAGACCCCATCCCAGTTCTGTAGCTAATCACCATTGTAAAACGGTTTCAACTCATCAATGAAGTAGTTAGGCTATATGCAGCTAGAACCCTTGTTCAGCTTTAAAGTACGTGTCTGAAGTTAATTTATAGGCAAGTGAAAATCAACAATTTACTTTTCTATACTGTACACACGATTCTCAGGATTACAAACTCGTCCTGCTCAAAAATGTCTATTAATATAATTAGTTTCATTGATCATTTCCTCCTCGCAACAAGCGTTGCCTTTTCCTACTGGAGGTGAAGTCGTTCTCCCGGAAGACGTCAATTTTATCAATAAAATCTGGGGTGCAGTTTCCTGGAGAAAAAATTTGTCAATTTATTCATAAAATCTGTGGTACGAGTATCTGTGAGATGTTTTTTTCTGTTCAGTTATAAGTACATGTAGAATCTGGGTTTGAAATTCTGAAAAAGGAGGAAAAAACTCTTTGTTCTATCTACTTAATGTATAAATTGCGGGTACGAGTTTCTAACTGGAAGAGAAACAAAACTTTCTCGTTTTCCATGAAAAACTGGGTACACGTGATTCCCAGTGAAAATCTTTTCATTTAGATATCGAATAGTATTAGAACGTAATGGTGCTCTATTATATATAGATAAGCACCCGATAGGCTCTGGAATCAGTATGTAGACTTAATGTGTCGTTATGTTTGCCCAATAATTACAATACTGTGAGAACATGATTCAATAAAACCATTTGAATTTTAAACAATCGATGTAAATACATAATATAATTTTGTAGGTAAGATAATTAAAGCTAAATTATCATTCAAGTATTATCGAACATTCATATGATAAATTTTTAATCAGATTACTCGTGTCCAAATTTTGATTCCAGCATACACGGTTTTTCTCAGAAATAGTGATAGAAATGACTTTTTTCGTTTCAGGAAGAATCATATACCAGATTGTCTATTTGGATAATTTCCCGGGGAATGTGACTCAGAATTTTGATTGAAATTGACATTCCTTGTCCAGGAAGAACTCGTCCCAGATATCTTCTATGGCAGAAATGAAACTAACAAATTTTCCTCAGAAGAACTTGGTATCCCAGTTTTTTGAAAAACGGTACGAAGTTTTTTAGTCCAGGAAGAACTCGTGCCCCTGATGTTTATTTGATTGAAATTAGATAAAGAATTTCCAAGATTGCTGTACACAGATTCTGTCATTTATACAAATTGACACATTTTTTTCTTCCAGGAAAACTCGGATTACTCCTGATTTTTGATTATAAAAAATGGAACAACGATTTTCTTCCAGGAGGAACTCTTACCCCTGATATTTGATTGCACCCAACTGAACCCTCCGATAAACAATTAATCC
>CAJDSM010074983.1:0-11474 GCA_903981925.1 Ostrea lurida
TTTTTATGATGGCGTGCCATTCAACTTCATTCTCATTGTGGGACAAGGATTCTCATGAAGTAAGAGTATCGGATTTTTATCGTTAAAAGTTGTAATATTATATTTGCAAATCTGCAAATATTCGGTGAGTATCACTGATCAAGAGACATATATTTTGTCGAATGCGCATCTGGTGCCATTTAAATTGGTACATGTAATTGGTTTAAAATTATGACCTGGGTCGAGGCCTTGCTGTGGTCTGTTACCCCTAAGGTCTCTACAGCCAGTAGCTATGCTACTATTTTAGTTGAAATACGGATCCAATTAATTGGCAAGTGGCAAAGAAGAACATTATTGTTCAAAATTAAGGATTCATCTCCCTCAGGCAATAGGCTCTAGTTGTGGGCTCTAGATTTGGCACTACCTTGGTCAAGTACTCGTTAAAGTGTTTAATTTCATGAATGAAGTTTCAATATATCGGTATGAGCATCACCGAAGAACGTAATCTTTCGGGAAAAAAAACATAAGAGCGAATCTGGTCATCAAAATTGGTACGTGATGATTCTTATATATATATTAAAGACTATTAAGAAAATTCCAAAATACAAGAAAATAATTTCGATTAATGTAAAATTTTAAAATGTTACCTCCCGAAAGAAGGCACCTAAACGTTTTCGCAAGTAAATTCGAAAAAATATGTGCTCCCGACTACGACAGATTTTGTCAAACGTCGTATAGCGTGCACGTCAAAGTGGATCGTAAACGGTTAATCTACGTTTACGATTTGAGTTGATCGGGTTAGTGAATCGAAGCGCCAGGTCGTTAAGTAGGAGTAGCATCCCTGTCGACAGGTGTCCATGAATCGCCAGGATCCTACTATATTTTTCAGTTCAAAATCGATGTATTAAAGAATGGTCCTTACGAATAAATATGAAGACAACATTTATCAGTTTATGTGTATCAGAAGGTAGAAAGTGGCTGTGACCCACAGGTAATACAATATTAGTCAAGTGATGTATAGCAGTCGAGGGAAAATTGTTAATCGATATTAATCTCCTTGAGAAAGACAAATAAATGAAGAATTTGCGGAGAAAGTATTTACAAATGCAAGAAACCTGTAGATTGACGAAAACACAGAAGAGGCTTCCTTGAAATGAGTTCCATAGCCTACTTCAGTTGCGGTGCAATTCTCTTGTTCGCAAGTCCATATTTGGGACACCGTAGTTGATAACTTTGTTAACTCATGTTGTAACATTGTTTCATTTAACTCAAAAGTGATAGGGTTCATTTTCTGTATTGACAGAGGATTTGCGTTTGAGTCTGTTGAGAGAAAATGTAAAGACAATCGATGATAAAAATCAGTGACTTTTGTGCGTGTTTTGGATGCTCAGGAGTAGGGATTAGATAGTGATTCAAAGAAGAACAGAAAGACAAAAAAGGAACGGTGTTGAGAAGCTGTTAGAGTGATGTACTACAAGGGAAATCGGTAATGGGCCTTTTCGGGAGAGCTAGAGGCTTGTCTAAACAAGGTATAAAGGGGAATGCGCGTTAAAATGCAAGAAGCCTTCAAGTCTGTTGGATACCTATTGGATGGTTGTAGTTCGTGTTGCCGATCATGCCGATGTATGATGCAATTTCTCTTTTGTCAATTAATATTGAAAAAGAATGAATAAGTGAAATAATAGCGAATTAGAAGCTATAGATGGAACACGATGGGTATGCGAAGAGTGCTTTTCTTAACTAGGATAAATGGAACCAGCCATCGGAAAATGCGTTATTTTTTGTCCCCCCCCCCCCCCATCATAAGCCATCGTTACAGAGCTTCCTCGAATGTGTTTTTGAAAAATGAAAATGGTCTAGCAGAAGACAGCCATTCCTTCAGAGAATTAGTGCATTGTTGACAACAAAATCATTGCTTGTAGCCCGGTTAACAATTTTCCGAATCATTGGTTGAGTATAGCTTAAAAGGATATGTTTGGAGCACGGTTCGAACGGCGCCTCATGGTGATCATGCTCAAGTCGCTTTTTGAAGTTGGTATCTAGTCAGAAGAAAATATCTCTTCATTAAGTCGTTTAAATGAAGACTTAATATCTATTGAAACCCGAATCATATTGAGCCAAATGAATACTCAACCGGGAGAGGAGAGGAATGTTCAAAGTTCTTCCGCTTAAAGTATACAAATGTTTGATATAGTTGTTAAATAACCTGGCAGATTCATTTATAGTGAAAAGGAAACAATCTTAGGTAGAATGAGAGGCGCGGTGACAGATATAGGTCATTTACGGTGTAGCAAATGAAACAACGCCTGAATGTTCGCTAGCAGAAAGTGTTGTCAATTATGGGATGAAATGAATGAAATTTCATATAGTTGTGAAAAATCCAAATGGTCGTGTCTTCCCTTCCTCAATATTGGTAAAGCAGACATCATCAAAAACGGTAAACACTGTTCAATAAACAAACATCTGTTGTTTATAGGCTATGATTGTTGAAAAAAATAATGCCTTATTTTTCACCATAAATCAACTATATGGTTAACTTTATACCCTACGACTTACAATTTTTCAAATCAGCATCAAATTTAGTGTTCAAGTCCTCGAAGCTCATTTAAGTGTCAGTCTCGTTATATTTATTATGAACCCGATTCAATGTTTCCAAAGAGCAAAGTTCTTCCGCTTATAGGAATGGCGATATTGTCCAATAATCCGTTTGTTAAATTACCCTGACAAGTACATTGTTGACTTCGGCATTTTAATATGAAAACATTCTTTCGGTAAAATGATTGAGGCCTGGTGACAGAAAAATGGTATCTGGACTGGTCTTTTTTTTCCTAACGAATGGTAAAAATAATGAAATATAATAAAATTTCAAAGTGTGAGTCGTGTAAATTTTAAAATATATAAAGTGACACAGACGGTTGGGAACAGAGATTCGGTTGTGTGTGTGTTTGGACCGGAGTAGGGGTGCCTTGGTAACGGGGGGGGGGGGATAGATATTGTAAAACTACGAATTCAGTTTTTTGAGCAATGATAATTGCAAATCTATTGTTTGTTTGTTTGTTATATACATGTATGTACCGTTTTCTTCTTTCCTCCCCAAAGAAGCCAATTTAATACAGCATCAGAAAAATTTAATACTTTAAAAAATGAGAATAAAGTCAGCGAACAAAAAGATCCTTGACATATTATATTATGACATAAATCAATCTATATAGGAGAGCAGTTTCTTGGTGGTGTTTATAAATACATGTATAATCAGAAGAATGCGAAAATTAATACTGCCTACAAGTTACAGTTTAATAAAAAGTATTTTCAACGCTCTTTTAATACAACGTACATGTATAAAGTATAATGTTTATTCGTTATGTTATTAGTTTGTCTAACAATTTGCAAATTTTGTGTAATAGCTAAGAAAAAGAGAAAGACGGGATGGGCTCTATAAACATTCTAGTGATGGGGGGAGGGCCTTTAAATTAAAGAAAGCAAGAGGAAATCGGAGTTAAAAACTGAATGACAAGCCATTGCGCTTTGATAAGAAAAACCAATGAAAAAGCTATTGCAGCAGATTTTGAAATTTTTACTAAAGCTGCGTAGGTTCACGCTCCAGCGTGAACAGAAAAAATTATTTCCTTAATTGTATTAACATTCGCTGCAAAATTCAAAACTGCCACGTACAGAATTGACGGAGGGTTGGGGTTATATACAATTTTTAAGTTCAAAAGTGGGGGCACCCACCTAGGCTGCAAAAATGTGCCCTCTCCCTTTTATTGGGGGGGGGGGGGGCTACAATCTCCCATAGGAGTGCTCCGAATTTGGGTGTCAAGCATGCGGGATTGATTTCACCCGGCAAACAATTTCGATTATTATACATCATTTGCTGGGCCTTCTTTGCGTAAATAAAAATGAAACAGTGATAATTCATAGTCTATAAATCAATTGTCTAAGTAACGCTACACTTACAATTTTTGAGGCTTTATCACGCCCTCCGCCCCCCGGGGGGCACTTCGTAATTTTTGGGTAGAGGACGTTTGCCGCTGACATTGCAGACCTCACCCTTTCATAAATTTTAGAAATTTGCGATTGTATATCATTTTCATATTAATTGTTCTGGGTCATATGGTGAACCTTTCTCATATGAACAAACAAAACGGCGAATATGGTTGGATCAAATTAGAAGGCGTTATTCATTAAATGTAAATTGAGGATAAACATTAGACCTGTCATCATAGTACCGTATCAGTAGTACTTTCATGCTGATTTTATCCGTTGTCATGAAGTATTCTGTAGTGGAAAAAGGCTAACCGCTATTCAGCGGCACAACCCTATCTATCGAATATAGTGAAGTGCCCCCCCCTCCCCCTCGCGGATCCTAGCCAATTTAAACAATGATCATCACTGTCATTCCGTTTCGTAATTCAGCGGCAATGTTTTGTGGTTTTTTAACTGGATTTCCGTCACTGCCATATAGGGAGATTTACAAGGAGCGATTTCGTCGTCGTATACTTCAAGTTTAAAAAAGATAAGGATAGGTGTAAATCATTTCGTGTGACATATTTGTCGGAATGGTTTCGAGTTCATGTTTGAAGTGTTCACTACTTTCCCCTGATTTCCATGTTCGGGTTTTTTTTTTTTTTTTTTTTTTACGATCCACCTCCCGAAATCAATATGGGATTAGACGAAGAATTTTAGTATGTGGTACATTGCTTTTATTGAGAACACACCTTTAGATAGACATGCACTCTAAGCAAAAACTAGGTACCTAAATTGATGTTATAACAACATTATAAACAAATATATCCGCGTTATTATGATTATGCGGCAAAATGATTTGCACCATTACGAGTAGTCCTCGTCACCGAAAACGTCCAGAGATAATAAAAAACTCGAGCGGGCTCATTATTGCAGCTAACATCCCATCCCTTTCCGATACAACCGCCGTGTTTGTCGGATATAGAATGGAGAAAGTAAAAAGCCGTGTCACGCGACAAGAAATATCAATCTAGTAAAATCTGTCTATACCCATGAGCAAGTTGTGTTTGACGTTTCTTCAGCAATCCTTTCCGCGCCTAAGCGCTTTAAGTATTTTTGATAACCTTCACATCTTCGGGATATTTCTTTTCTTGAGGCAAAATGAAAATGTCATGGTATGGTTTTCAAAATGTCCATGGTGTAAATAAAAAAATAATGAATTTGGTCTTAAGCAGTTTATTTTATTTTAGATGCATATTCAGTCTTTGCTGCATGTCCTTATTTAACCACCAGACCATCAATACATTTCAAGTCTTATGAAATTCACTCTTGATACAATAGCGAAGGGTTAACAGAATCATGATATCCAAAACAACAATATCGAGTGTGAGCAACAGTGGACCTCCCGACAAAGCGAAGGTGATAAGTGATATGTGTGGTCGGTTTAAAAGGCGCTCTCCATGTACATATGTAATTTAAAAAATATATAATGTCTACCTCTATACTATATACTAGTACTCGTAAGATATATAGTATACAGTGTAGACTATAGATTATGATTCCTAGAATTAACAATAAGAGACGCTATATCAGCAGGGTGTCAAAAGTCCAAAAACCTGTGGCCTATATATGTATATGGGTAGAGCATTTTAATTACAATTTTTTAGAATTACATGGGGAGCCGCCTATTGTCTTTACCCCAATGTCTATTTAATGAAACCTGAGATACGTGGTAGGGTTGACTTTGAAAGCAACATAATTTTTTACAGGACATTTTCTGGATAAAGGCATAATTCATTTAGTTTGTTGTATATGTAGTGAGCTCGTCACAACTGAGAGATGTTGACCTGCATTTGTCATGATAAATCGTAAAAAAGAAAAACTTGTTATTCATGTTAGTTTTTTTTGATAAGAGAAGATGAACGAGCAAGAACACGAAATAATACTGAAAAACTGAAGAAAACAAGATGGTAGAATCCTCTCTCTCTCTCTCGTTCTCATCGTCTCTCCGTCATCCCTTCTCTCTCTCTCTCTCTCTTCTTCTCCACCAATCTCTCTCTCGTCTCTCTCTTCTTCTGCTTCGGTCATCATCTCCTCTTCATCCAAACAAACAACTTCATGTAGCGGGGCAGAAAACCCCGAGTCATATTTCTACTGGGGGTCATTTTTCTAAGCATGAGGTGAGAGCTCGTCAGAAATTATTGGCATTGTGAGGTGAATGATTTTCTACGGGCGAAAAGTGACGTGTTCTTTCATCGAAAATGAGGAAACCCGGGTCATTTTTCGACGGACGAAAGATGACCGCTCTCCTTCTATTTCCGGGGTCATAATTCGTCGTTACACCTGTGTTGGTGAATGCAAACCCCGCTAAGATATAACGTCACGTTACAGCCTATATCGAAACATAGGTAGCTGTTTTTTCGTTTAATAAAGCTCAGCATTTAGGAGTAAACTACGGATGTTTCAGATATGGATTAAGACGGAGGCCCTGCCGTAAGCAGAAGACTTGAACATCCATGATTTTCAATACTGCAAACCCTGTTGACCGGTTCACAACCGCCGTGAGCCCATAATTCTTGATCAGTAAAACGGAACAGTCCGTTGGTCAAATCAGTGTGTTGAAACGGCTTAACAATGGTTATAGAAAAGCACATGCAGACAACATGTTGACTCAACTGAAGGACATATTTGGTAAACTAAAATTGTTAGTAGTACGACATAGAATTAACGAAAGCTGGCCTTTAAGACGTGACTGTTACACCCCTGAACAACAACTATGTCTGTAGTAGCTTGCCATCGATTCAAACACTGATTATACCGCAGAACAAGCTCTTGTGTATACGAATAATTGACAGACATATCTATAACGCACATGCAGGGTGATGATGGGATAATTGCTACACAAATATGGGTAAGTGACGATGGAGAAGCCTGAAATGGTTCCGTTTGTCGTAAAGTTGAGTAGGTAGTTGTTGCCGTATATGCCAATGTCGAATAAATATCAAGTACGAAGCCAGACATGGAAGACTCCATGGTGTCCTTGTATTTCTGAGGTTCTTTGGTATATTGAATCGACATATAATGGAGAATCGTTGTTATTGAAGATAAAAGCGATCGTCCAAATATATCGAAATTTGAATTAAAGGCCACCGCTAGAGATTTCGTTTTTCCATGTATGAAAGTTGATGAATTATTGCTTCGATAAGAATAGTAAAAATAGGTCAGCTAATAGGAGGATGCACAATTAGTGCCCATTGATTCCAACAGACTGTTGAGAAGACTGATTGCCAGAAAACTACCAGATCATTGTCAGATGAAAACTCCAGCATTGCTTTAACCAGACCGGCTCACCCAGGGTCATAATATAGGAATCATACGGTACCAATTTTTAATGCACCAGAATGCGCATTTCGACAATTCAGGTCTCTTCAGTGATCTCAAACGAAATGTGGAGAACACCGTAACTGAACAGTCAAACATAACCCAACGTTTCATACATGTAACATACTCAATATCATAGATAGTTCAATATATTTAAAGAATGATATGGAAGACATTTTGATAAAACCAATGTGTGAATATACTTGAACTACAGAAGGTTACCGTTATTGTAGATTGTTGTGCTGATTGACCGCCTCATGATCGCATTCTCTGATCATTTTCTTGATCAGCATTCGCAATGAAGAGACCTTTTCGTTCTTAAATCCACAGTCCGCTACTCTAGCAGAGTTCATTAGAACTTCTTTGGTCTGAGAGGAAGCTTGGCAACTTTTGCGAATAGAAACACCATGTTTTGATGATGAATTGGTTAGAATCTTCTGTAAGAACTTGACCTGTAACTGTGCATCAGATATCATCCAAGGCGCTGGGTGTTTTATCAGTTTTAATTTAGGCAACAGAGTGCAATTGTTTGGAACATGAAGAATTTCAGAAACACAACGAAAGAATATCTCAAGCCGGTTAAGTAATCAGTTCAATGATGCAATGACGAAGTTAAGTCAGTAGTAGCATCATTTAAACTATATAAGGTTCACCGAATCATAAAAAAATATTGCTACCTAGACTCGTAACATTGTGGTCTAAAAAGACTCGTACAGGAAAATAATCAACTTGTGATGGAATCCAATTAGGAAAATGAAATCATGCTCGAGTAGAACTCGACGGAGGCTGAATATTTCTCTGGAGTCCAACGCAGCGACACAGACAGACAATCAGTCTACGAGAAGTTAATGTATATCCCCTGTGTTCGTATCTAGTGATGGCTTTACAACCTGTCCTGAAACGGCATTTTAGAATCGATATTTAACATTAATTGGCAAGTAAACAATGCTGTTAAATGACTCATATGTCCAAAACATACCATACAAAATTGAGAAAAACGATAGGAGCAACAAAGGACCTCCGACAAATCGAAGGCAGGATCAGGCCCCTGGGTCATGAACATGCTTAAGTTAAGTCAGAAATCTGTAAAATTGCGAATAAAAGATTTTGAAGTCATGCAGTCCAATAAATTGGTATCGTTATTGTTAATCAAGATTTCTCGCGTGTCGTGCAAATTAAGAGTGTTGCAGGTCCTAAGTAAGATAAATCATTTTTACAGGGTGAATTGAAATGTTGACGTTAAGTCTAAGTTTGTTTTATGATCACGGGGGCATGTGGCCAATGCTAAGTAATCCAAACCGTTTTTACTTAAATGATTATGCTTCAATTGACCAGTGATTAGCGTTTTGAAAATTCATTGATAAATATCAATAGACCCAACACTTCTAACTGTAATGATAGTACATGTTTGTTACGTTGGATGAAGATCACATTTACTTCACTCGGAGTAATTTATTGTAATTGGTGACACAAACTCCAGAATAATGTCATATGTCGTTCCCCATTTCCCATGCTAAACGGATGATGTCCATCTCTCAGTAAATTAAGGAGTGTGCTTCAATACAGTGAAAAAGGAGCCTGTCTTTTTCTGTTTCCGTGGACTTGAGTGCTAAAGATATAGAGAATACAAAAATACCTGATAGACAAGTCTATAGAATACAATGTATATTATAATTTCACTATATATCATACATGTACAATTGCAAGGAGTCATGGTGGAAATTGTAATAAAAAAGATCTTCATGTAACATTTTCATTGATTCTCTCCAACGCAAATAAATATCATACAAGCCCTGAATTCTAGTTTTGCAAAGTTCTTAACTTACTTTAAATTCTATTTCTATTAGTACAGCATATCTATTCAGAATTTGATAGAATTGGAGTTTTTGAAAATATGAGATTTTGGAAACACTAAGTAAATCATGTAAATAAAGACCTTTGCAAATGCATATATACTACCATGTTGAATTTGTTGACAAGGCACTCTTCAGTGCGAAGGAAACTTTGAAGCTAAAGAGATTTGCTATAAACATCTTCAGAGTGGATCAGAAATCAGCTGGGCATTAGAATATTTAGCTTCTAAGTATGATCAGTATTCGTTCTTTAACATTTTTATGCTAGATTTTCAAAGTCACAGTTTCATTCCATATAAATATATTAACGTACGTTCTCTTGATATCTTCCAGGGTCTATCTGCTGATGAATTATGGGTAATATCACAGACAGACGGTGAGTAAATTTTGTGGATTCTACTTCTATAAATAGACCAGTCAGCTGGGCAGCCAGGATCTGATGGTTTATCTACCAACATAGACAAATATTTACAGTTTATTTACGAACACTGACAAATGCTTGATATACATTATAAAACAATACAGACACAGTACAAGGTTTCAAGGCAGCTTTATAATGCTACTCTTGTGTGTGTCATACCTTGTCGTCTGTGAACCATTTCTGAGTGATGCTGAATAGTTCCTTCCTCGTGTTGTGGTCGACCTATACAATATGGATCGTCAATGAGTATAAAGACAGCAATGGACATTATTTCAATTACATACACATATTTCCTACATTACCAAAGAGTATTTGAATTGAGTAAGAGGACTTTAATAAACAGCAAGATGTTTTATTACATTTTATAACTGGATCATTTATATAGATGTTTTACATAATATAATTTCTAACAATTCCAAACAATACTTTACTTGATTATGAAGACCTAATAGACAGCGAAATGTTTGCAAATGTCAAATACACGACGTACTGTATACTGTACATTATAATTGGATCATGTCTATAAATGTTTTACATATCATATTAGGATAATTCATGTAAGCGTTTTACATATGATGAAATAAATGTTTTACATATTATAAGATTGTAATTGGATTATGTTAGCGTTTTTGCCAAGAAGAGATTTAATTGCAAAGCGTGTCAGCTTCTACATTTTGTTGGAGCTCATCATGACAGAGAGCTGCGTGACATTTTGGAAGATGAATGAACAATCTGATGGTCATTTCAAGATATCTGAAAGAGATCATATTCAAATGACAGATGTGTAGATTCAATTCAGATTTCTGAAAGAATCATATTTCACGATGACAGATGTGTAGATCATTCAAGAGTCATTCTGAAAGAAATAATATTCAAGATGACAGATGTGTTAGATGCATTCTAAGATATTTTGAATAGAAATCATATTCGACATGACAGATGTGTTATGGTCATCAAGATATTCTGAAAGAAATCATATTCAAATGGCAGATGCGTAGGTCATTCAATATATTCTGAAAGAAATCATACCTGAGGAAAGGAAGAAAATATGGTGGCCAACATCTCTAGGGCTGACTCACGTCCCGCTTCCATTTCATACGACAACTGTGTGACGTAGTACTCCAGGTGCTTGTTGAGAAGTTTTCCCAGGGGATATTCCAAAACCTATTGCAGTGCTATCTGTATCAATGATAGATTCATCTCTGTGACAGACAAAATTTGTTTCTTCAAAGCTGCGCTGACAGAATATTTACTACACTACCATGGTTATTAAACTGTATCGAAATTGAGTCAAATATTTTAAATTACATAAAATATTGAAGAAAATCAATGCTTTCCATTATGGGACTAATTCCATNTAAAATATTGAAGAAAATTAACGCTCCCCATAATGGGACTAATTCCATAGTCATAAAAAGCTTCATTGACCATGATTTCTAAGGGGGTCAAAACAGGCTGTAATCCTCCCTAGTCCTTTAACAAGGTGTACAGTTAGCGTGGTGTGTTACCTGTCTACACTCTCTCCTGACGTGGGGCGAGTCGGCTGTGATAGACATGTCCTCCACCTTCTTGATCAACTCAAACACTTCAGGCACATTCAACTTGCGGGTCAATATGGCCTGAAATTAAAGTACATTTATGCTTCATCAGATCGATCCAGTGGGTCCAAGGCAAAGCCCTTGTGGGGTTTAAGGGGGCGAATCCCCCGGAATCTGACATATTCTTACAAACAAGAGGTGATTTTTAATTAAATGTCTATTGTACAAACACAATTAAAAGAAAAATATTCAAACATGGGGGGGGGTAGAGGGTTATGCTTGTTGTACAAACAAAATTAAAANGAATGTAAGTATAAGCATTGAATTCTTATTTAA